>JAUMHN010036068.1:0-53400 GCA_032360265.1 Heliamphora ciliata | reverse complement strand
GCTTATAGGTTTGATTATGCTAAACCTGTACAGTGGATCTTCGGATCCGGCATATCAAAAGATTAAGCGGTGCGGTTACGAGGAGAAGATGATAATTAAATCGGATTATTAGTAACCTAATTTATTTATCGGGAATCCATATCTTAAACGTGGGGAGAATTCAGTGCATTTGATAATTGGAATCTCAAGACATAATTTGAGTTAGGGCTGGGAGTTCAGTCAGGACCTTTAGTGGAATAAGTTCTGATTCGTACGGGAAAAGATCTAGCTCAGAGACAGAGTTAGGGATATCCGATTTTCTCGTACGGTTAGCCCGAGTCCTATACTTCCTCGTGATCACTCACGTAACCCATTATACGCATAGATATTTTTTTTGTTGGTTTCGGTAATTATTTAATTTAATTTGAATGCCGTTATTGACGCTGGGGACATTCGGGAATTAAATTAAATTAATGAGGGGCTGTTTTAGTTTTTTGCATACCTAGGGATTACTCCCTAAGTGGCCGGCCCTAGGAGATGATGGATTTGATTATTTATGTTAAGTATATATATTTTCATATCCTTTGAGGAAAGAGAATATATATATACTTAATATATATATTTTTTGGTATATGCATATATATTAAAAAGGAGGCTTCTTTAATCAAACCCTTACCCTAATTCTCCCACCAAACCGCCGCCCCCTTTCCTCTTAGGTAATTAATTTTGCCTTTCAGAGATTATTGTGTGAGAAGAAACCTACAAGAGAAAAAGCATTTCGATCGAAATCGGTGCCCACACATCGTGATCGTCGTAGTGCGTCCGGATCATACGTGAAAAGGTTGCAAGGTCGTCTTCAACGTATTCGGGATTTCATGAAACTTTTCGACAAGTTTCATAAAGGTATTAAACTATTAAAATCATTATAGTTTTTATTTTTCATGAAAATCGCATACGTAGTTTTTTACGGTCACGACGTCGATTCATAAAAACTTTTTTTTTCGCTGTGCGGCTCACTCTCCAACAGCGTACACGTGGAATCATTTCCCAACACCTCAGCCAACTTGGACGGGACCAGTAGATCCCAATCCTTATCCTCTACAGTTTATAACTGTCAAATTTTGGGTTCTCTTTATAATAGTAAATAGAATACAAAATATTTTAATTAAAACTGAATTTTTAAATTAATTAAATTAACAAGATAAATAAAATATACATGCAATCATCTACCCAGTTCATATACTTATAAACATGATATGCATATATCTCGATTTTCTGATCCAAGTGAAACGCTGAAGCGTTTTAATCTACTGAAGAGAATAAGCTGTAATAATCCTCTTCTATCTATAATTTCTGTATCCTGATTATATCAGGCTTTCTTGATACTATCTGATATATTAATATATATGAAATTAGTCTCGTATCTATAAAAAAATCAACACAAAACAATCCCGCGAGAGAGAAAACAGCTGGCCACCACTAGCTACCACCGGCTCCACCTTGCTGCCTCCTCATCCGAGCTCTGTTTTGGATGAACTTTATATCATTAAAAAGCTCTCAAAATATAAGAATGTTTTGTCAAAAAATCTGTCGGAAAATTGTCCAAAAAATGGCCAAAAAACTGCCCGAATCATAAAAAACGCTGCTACAGCAATAACACTGCGCTGCTAAATTCCCGAGGCTTTTTTGACCTCTTCCTGAACTCCGTTTCTAACGTACTTTATACCGAAAGAAAGCTCTCAAAAACTACTATTTTTTTTTGAAAAACACTTCTAAAAAACAGCCCGAAAAACTCTCAAAAAAATTGCCCAAATCTGCTGCCGCTGCACCCCAGCGCTGCCGCCTGGAACTGCCAACTTCCCAAGGCCGTTCTGGCTTCATTCGAACTCTGTTTTCAACATTTTTTATACCGTTGGAAAGCTCTCAAAAATTAGATTTTTTTCTCCAAAAATGTTCAAAAATAGCACCAAAACATTCCCAGAAACAGCCTCCGAACCTTGCCACCGAGCACTACCCTCGCTGGCCTATTTACCGCCTGTTTGGGTTGTGATTTTGGTCCACCTTTTTCTGATTTTTGGCAGTATTTTGAGATATATTTTATTGCTATTTTATATTTAAAATTTTTTTAGAAAATATTCCAAAATATAGGCTGAAAAATAATCAAAACTGCATCTGAACCACCGCCGGCAAAGCTACCCAAATTGGGCTGTTTTGGCAATTTTTTCTCGCCATTTTAAACTTGTTTTTATGCTGTTTTTTATACATAAATACTTTAAAAAATTTATCAAAAAAAAAAACTGTTTAAAACCATTAAAAACTTACCGCGATTCGTGGCTTGTAAAATCTTGAACTACCACCGTTGCCGTCTCCATTCTTCGTGTTATTGGATATGTTCAACCTATTTTTAAATAATTTAAATAGATATTTAAAAATATAAAATTAACTATTACATTGATCCTATATCCTGAAAGCTCACATTCAATCAATTCCGATCAACCCCTGTGAATAAAAATAATAATCATCATTCACAAACCATTCAACAAAATATGAATTAATGACAATCATAAAACCGGAATTAAAATACCTGCAAAACAAAGTTAGCAACAGTTCTAAAACTACCCGGCCCCAATAACCGAAAACAAAAAACAAAATGACTCTAAACCAAATGTTGCAGGTAAAATTGTCAAGATCTTTATTTTTGCAAACGATTAACAGAAAATAATTAATTGGAGAAGCAAACGCTAAAACGGGCTCCAGATAAGACTTTTGATGACGAACGATCAAAATAAAATCCGTACATCCGAAGTTAATTTAGAAGAATACATTTTTACCATAATTTGAATCCTAGTTGAAACTCCTGTCAGATCTTCTACTGTATTTCCTTATGCGATTCTTGAATGTAGGGTGGGTAACAATTTATCAAGAATGCTTACTGGCAGAACCTGGACAGCTTTAGTCTTAGAAGACATGTTCTGAAACTGGTTCAGCCTACCCACATATTTATAGGACTATAGAAGGGACCTAGGCAATAATTATGAGTAAGACTTCTAGTAGAACACAGACACGTGTCAGCGGTTTCCACAATTAAGCAAGCTTTATAGCGGTATCTGCAATTATGGAAAATTAGAAGCAGTTTCTATAATTTTTATAAAATACTAAATTACAGGTCACACCACTAAAAAATTATAATTGCACTCTGACCCATAATCTTCAAGAATATATAGCATTGAGCTCTTGTTATTAAATGCTTACCATTTCTCCCCATGTTAAAATTTCCAATACCCGCCAATTAAATTTAATTATTGATAATTTAATTTAATCAGCATCTTGATAATCCTTAAGCCCTTCTGCTTAACTTATTTGACCGCCGGATAATCAAATTCAACTGCAGAGTTTGGCCTGGCCAAAACTTATAAGTTTTCTTAAGGAGATATCGTAAATCTTGATCTTTCGGGACGTAAATTTCGTCAATAATTAATATTTTCATATAAATAATACCGCTATCAAACTCACTGAGAATATAAATCCATATAAGATCGCACTCTCTAATAAATCAAAATAACGAATATTAAATATATATAAATTAATAATTATTTCAGAACTAAGAGAATAAACATTATTCATAATAACCTTGGATTGTGAATTAATTTATATATTCAGTATAAAATTAATTACCCCAAATGTCCCGTTCAATACACACAAAGTGTACAAGCACAGAGAGTCAGAATAATAGACAACGCTATTATCTGTTCCCCGTAACTAAGACAGACCTACTATAATTCTGTGCTACAGTCATACCGATGGTATGTCCATTTCTATCTAAACTGTGAACATAAAACTTATATTTTGTAAAAACCTAAAATTTAATCTTCTGTGTATAAGCCGTACTCTCCACACCAGATTAAATATTATATAGAATATTAGATATCTATGCATAACATTAAAAAAATAATATACAGACATTGCTCATAAATATTCCCATAAAATAAAAAATTAATTTTATTATAACAAAATTAAATACTAAAAATATAATTTTTAGTATACCAACCCTAATAGTTACAGGGTTCGGTATCTAGTTCTGCCGAGATCTTGTCAAAACACTCTTTTAAGAATATCTCTTTCAACAATATATACCGATCAGGTTGATGAATAACCCTCTCACTACGATTAGGCACTACATGCGTCTGTGTACTAGCAGCAACACGCTGTGTAGAATCTAATCCCTATGCAGAACAATTTTACTTTTGGGACTGTAGTTCATAATGTAATCCTCTTCTAAGAATTGGACATTGGTACTAACAATAACTTTCTGATATGTAGGATTATAAAATAGACCACATTTGTCCTCTTGGGATACACGATAAAGAAATAGACTTCTGTCCTTGGTTCTAACTTACCCGCATTCCCTTTTCACACATATACTGGACACCTCTAAATCCAAATATATCTCAGACTAGCGTATGGCCGTCCACAATTCTGTGGGAGTAAAAGGTATAGACTTAAAAGGTACCAAGTTTAGAATATAAGCCACTGTCTCTAATGTAAGTCCCCAAAACGAATCGGATAATTCTGAATAACTCATCATTGACCTTACCATCTCCATAAGAGTCCTATTCTTACTTTCTGCCACACTATTTTACGGCAGAGTGCCCAGTGCAGTCAATTGGTATATAATCCCCTCTAACGATAGGTAATCCGTAAACTCTCCAAAAAGGTACTCCACATTACAGTCGAATCGTAGTGATTTAGTACTTTTACCCAGATACTTGTCCGCTTCCGCCTTAAATTCTTTGAATTTCTCAAAACATTCAGACTTACGACGCATCAGGTAAATGTATTCATATCTTGAGTAGTTATCAATGAAACTGACGAAGTACTCAAAATCACCTATAGCCCGGATAGTTATAGGATCACACACATCATAGTGAACCAATTTCAATGGTTCTTTAGCTCTATAGCCTTTGGTCGAGAAGGGCCTTTTGGTCATCTTACCCTCTAAGCAGGCTAACAGACTGAAAGTGCCTCCAATTCCAATGACCCCAAAGGTTCATCTTCTACTAGTCTATATATCTTTTTTAGATTAATATGACCTTAGTGTAAGTGCCAAAGAAACGTTTGGTTAATTAAAGAAAGAAACATTCTCTTATTTAGTAAGTTAGATGTATTATTCAATTTAGTTAATTGTAGTGTAGAGAGAGATATGAGACATAACATACAAATCATCTACCAATGTATCAAAATAAATAAAATATTTATTTATTTTAATAACCACAGAGTCATTAAAATAAACAGAATACTTGTCATTTACTAAATTAAAAATTAAATCTAAATTTTTTCTAATATAGGGTACATGAAGACTGTTGGAAGTAAAACTGTCAAGATCATTATTTTTGTAAACAATTTTCGGTAAAAAATTAACTGGATGGGCAAACGCCGAATCGGACTCCAGATAAAATTTTTGACGTCGAACGATCAAAATAAAACCTGTATAACCAAAGTTAATTTAAAAGAATACCTTTTGTCGATCGATTCTTCAACTACGATTTGATTCTGAGTTGAAACTCCTGTCAGATCTTCTACTGTATTCTCTTACGCGATCCTCGGACGTAGTGTGGGCTACAGACTATCGAGAACTCGTACTGACTGAATCCAGATATCTTTAGTTTTGAAATTAAAATATGATATATCCATATAAAATTGGTTCAGTCTACTCACATATATATAGGGCAACAACATTGACCTTGGGAGTAATTATGAGTAAGACTTCTAGTGGAACAAGACACCTACCAGCGGTTTCTCAAATTATGAAAAGACGCAGCGATTTCTGTAATTTTCATAAAATACTGAATTGCAGTTCACACTACTAAAGAACTATAATTGCACTCTGACCTATAATCTCAAGACCTTCTTGTATTGAGCTCCTATTATTAAATGCTTATCATTTCTCTCCACGTTAAGATTTTTGATACCCGCCAATTAAATTTAAATACTGACAATTTAATTTAATCGGCATCTTTATATTACTTAAGTCCTTTCACTTAACTTATTTGACTGTCGGATAATCAAATTCACTTGCAGGGTTTAGGCCGGTCAAAACTTATTAGCACCCATAAGGGGGTATCTTCAATCCCGATCTTTCGGGACGTGAATTCCGTCAATAATTATTATATTACCATATAAATAATACCGCTATTAAACTCACTAGAAATATAGACCCCATATAAGATTGCATTCTCTAATAAATCAAAACAACGAATATTAAATATATGCAAAATTAATAATTATTTCAGGATTAAGAGGATAAGCACTATTCATAATGACCTTGGGGTGTGACTTAATTTATATAGTCAGTATGAAATTAATTACTCCAAACATTCCGTTCAATACACACAAAGTGTACTAGCACAGAGATTCAGAAGAATAAATGACACTATTATCTATTTTTCGTAAACAAGATAGGCTTACTAAAATTCTGTTCCACAGTTGTACCGATGGTATATCTATTTCCATCTAAATTGTGAACATATAACTTATATTCTACAAGAACCTAAAATTTGATATTTTGTGTGTAAGCCGTACTTTACACATCAGATTAAATACTATACAGAATATCGGACATCCATGCATAACATTAAAAAAATGATACACATACATTACTCATAAAGATTCTTATAAAATAGAAAATTAATTTTATTAAAAAAAAAATTAAATAATAAAAGCATGATTTTCAGTATACGAACCCTAACAATCTCATACTTATACTCAAAATCATGATGCCATACATCTGACTCCATACCCTCTACATGACTATCAAAAGTCTTAGCCGATAAGCTCTTTGTAAAGGATCGACAAGGTTGTCTCCTGATGTAAACTCTATGTCTGACTAAAAAACAGAGTCTGTATACCCTAAAGGTACTAAACTATTTGCCTGGTAAACCAACATATAATCCTTAGTTCCTTTAAGATATTTGGTTATATTCTTTACCGTAGTCTAGTACTCCTACCCTGGATTTGACTGATATCTGCTAACCATGCCAACGGTAAAGCGAATGTCGGGTCTAGTGTAAAGCATAGCATACATGGGGCTTCCTACTGCTGAAGCATAAGGAACCGCCTTCAACTTCTCTATCTCATCAGGTGTCTTAGAACACTGATCCTCGGATAAAGTGATTCCATACCTGAAAGGGAGAAACCCATTCTTGGAATCCTACATGCTAAAACGAGCAACGATATCATCGATATATTTTGCTTGTGATAAGCCCAACATCTTTTGTTTTCGATCTCGCACAAGCTTGATCCCAAGGATGTGACTGGCTTCTCTCAAGTCCTTCATATCGAACTGTCCAGATAACATACTTTAACCGTAGATAATGCCCCCACATCATTTCTGATGAGCAAGATATCATCTACATAAAGTACAAGAAAGATCACCATGCTTCCGTCACGCTTCTTGTACACACAAGACTCATTTGAACTTTGATCAAAACCATAAGATTTTATAGCATGATCAAATCGAGTGTTCCAAGATCTTGATGCCGGCTTAAGTCCATAAATAGATTTTTTAAGCTTACACAACATGTGCTCCTGGTCCTTTGTAATGAATATGTCTGGTTGTGTCATATAGATACACTCGTCGAGGCTTTTGTTGAGAAAAGATATCTTGACGTCCATTTGTCAGATTTCGTAATCGAAATGTGTGGCAATAAATAAGAGAATTCGGATAGACTAAAGCATGGCTACCGGCAAAAAGGTTTCCTTATAGTTGATCCCTTCTTTCTGAGTGAACCCTTTAGCAACAAGCCTAGTTTTGAAAGTTTCAACCTTCCTGTCTGCTCCTCTCCTCTTCTTACAGATTCACTTGCATCCAATGGATTTTATCCCTTCAGGTGGTTCTACAAGTTCCCAGACTTGATTAGAATACGTAGATTCCATCTTTGAATTCATAGTCCTTTGCCAAAGGTCTACATCTATGTCTTATAGTGCTTCATTGTAGTTGCAGGGCTCGGTATCCAGTTCTATCAGGATCTTGTCATATGACTCTCCCAAGAACATATGTCGATCAGGTTGATAAACAACCCTTCTACTATGACGAAGCACTACCTGTGTCTGTGTACTAGCAGTAACATGCTGTGCAGAATCTGAACCCTATGCATCAGTACCCTGTTCTTAATTTGCACCTATCCCGATAATCCTTCCACTACGACGAGGTAATGGAATATTAGTGACTTGTAATTCCTCTTCTGTTCTACTAGTATTTCCTCTTAGTTCTTTCAGAATAATTTTGCTATTGGACCTGTGATCAATAATATAACCCTCTTGTAAGAATCGGGCGTTGGTGCTAACAATGAACTTCAGATCCTTAGGATTATAAAATAGACCACCCTTCGTTATCTTGGGATACCCCACAAAGAAATAAACTTCTGTCCTCAGTTCCAACTTACCCACGTTCCCTTTCAGCACATGTGTTGGACACCCCTAAATTCGAATGTGCTTTAAACTAGGCTTATGCCTGGTCCACAATTTTGTGGGAGTAGAAGGTACTGACTTAGAAGGTACCAAGTTCATAATATAAGCTGCTATTTCTAAAGCAAGTCCCCAAAAGGAATCGGGTAAACTTGAATAATTCATCTTAGATCTTCCCATCTCTATAAGAGTCATTTTCCTTCTTTCTACTATACCATTCTGTTGCAGAGTGCCAGGTGCAGTCAACTGGGATGTAATCTCCTCTGATGACAAGTAGTCCTTGAACTCTCCAAAGAGGTATTCTCCACTACGGTCAAATCATAGTGATTTGATACTTTTACCTAGACGCTTCTCTGCCTCCGCCTTAAATTCTTTAAATTTCTCAAAATATTCAGACTTGCGGTGCATCAGGTAAATGTATCCATACCTTGAGTAGTCATCAATTAAACTGACGAAGTACTCAAAGGCACCTCTATCTCGAATTGTCATAGGACCACACACATTAAAATGAACTAGCTCCAACGGTTCTTTAGCTCTATAGCTTTTGGCCGAAAAGAGCCTCTTGATCATCTTACCCTCTAAGCAAGATTTACATACTAGAAGTGCCTCCACTTCCAATGAACTCAAAGGTTCATCTGCTACTAGTCTGTTTATCCTTTTCAGATTAATATGACCCAAGCGTATGTGCCAAAGAAACGTTTGATTCATTAAAGAATGAAACTTTCTGTTATATGGTAATGTAGATGTGTTATTAATTTCAGTTAGTTGCAGTATAGAAGAGATAGGAGATACACAATATAGATTATCTACCAATGTACCAGAATAAATAAAATATTTATTTTTCTTCACAACGACAAAGTGACCAAAATGAACAAAATATTTGTCCTTTACTAAACTCGAGACTAAAATTAATTTTTTTCTAATCGAAGGTATATAAAGACAATCTTTTAGAAGTAGTATCCTATCTCTACTAAAATCGGGAGTGACATCTCCTACTGCAACTGCTGCCACCCTTGTATTATTGTCTATGTGCAGGTAGATTTTCCCATCACTGAGCTGTTTGTTTTTCTAAAACCCCTACAAAGAATTACTGACATAATTGGTGGCTTCCATATCTACACACCAGGTACCAGTAGATAACACCGCTAAACGTGTTTCAATAACCTGTGAACTAAAATTACCTTATTTGTTCTGCTATGTGCGAAAAATCGCACACTGCTTTTTCTAATGCCCAAACTAGTTACAGTAATAGCACTTGCCTTTCGGCTTCTTCACACCAGCTTTTGGTCTCTTAACTGCTTTTAGATTTGTGTTTCCCTATGTCTGATCTTTTTTCTTCTTCTTACCTTTCGGCTTAGAGGAAGAATCTTTCTCAGCCTTATACACGAAACCTGGCTTCCTAAGAACGCCATTGGCTGCTTGAAATTCCTTAAAAAGTTTTGCTAGTGAGTAGCTGAGCTTATTCATAGAATAGTTCAAGCAGAACCGCTTAAAACTTTTAACCAGTGACTGGAGTATGATATCGACTTGGGTTTTCCTGTTAATTTCAGTTCCAAGGATCTATAGTTCATTTAGAAGACTGATCATCTTTAAAACATGATCCCTAACTAGTGTACCTTCAGCTACGTTTACATTCATTAGAGATCTCGTGGCCATCTGCCTAGCAGCACGATTTTAATCCCCAAACATTTCTTTGAGATTCAGCACCATGTCATAAGCACTGGGCATAAACTGATGCTGAAGCTGATGTTGCAAAACATTTGATATTGAAGCCAAAATGTAATAGCGAGCCATTTGATCAGTTTTCTGCCACTTCTGATGGGCCTGGGTTTTCCTTTCGGTAGCCCCCTCATTAGGTACTGGTGGACATATCTCAGTTAAAACAAACTTAAAATCCTCAGCAGTTAATACAATGTCCAAGTTCCATTTCCAGTCAACATAATTTGATCTCGTAAGTTTGTTTTCTTTGAGAATGGAAACTAGTCGGTTGAAAGCCATTTTTGTGTTGCCCCGTCCTCCTGGCACGTCGGGACATACATAAATATAAATAAAGAGATATTCTAACCATTCATTCATATTTACATACGTTAGTTATTACATCATAAAGGAGTTCTGAATTGTCCAAAATTACATAACTATTACAGTTTCACCGAGAAAAATTCAAAAATTACACTAAGCGCGAGAAAACTGAATAGAAGCACAAAAGCAGAAGGCTTGATTCTTCAGAATGCGTTAGCTGGATCCATGTACTCTTAGAATTCACCTTGTCCTACCAACTCTTCTTCTCCCTCGGGAATGACCTCCTCAAAGAACTTCTCATCACCTGTGGCACGAATGCCATGAGCTAAGGCCCAGAAGCAATACACTCTAACTTTCTAACTAATCTCACGGTGCAAAATTCACCACAACACATACCATATAACACCCAGTACAGTTTATAGTCAAGGAGATAGACAAACATGTGCGTATAAAATGCAGATGCCTAACCCAAAATGCACCCAAATAATAACAGGAATTCCACGCTGGGAATCACCATAGTAGACTTAATAGGACTTGATCACCAAAGCCATCATCATGCCTCGTTGCGAATAGTAACCATGTCGCCTGGCTTCATGCCACAGCTATTTTACTCAATGGCAACGGCGTGGGGGCCAAACAACCAAAATATTCAGCCACCCTTATCTGAGCCGACAATTATATGCACACAAAACCCACCTTAAGATGCGTGATACCTTCGCCGGTGTCACCCTAAAGTCGAAGAGAATTCAAGAGATGTTCACATTATACAAAGTACCAGGATGAGGAATTTAGGACAGCCATAATTGGGCTCTCTCTAAATTACCACCGCAGTGGGATTAGATCAGCCGAATTAGGCTCTCTTCGAATTACCACCGCAGTGGGATTAGGCCAGCCGAATTAAGTTATCTCCGAATTACCCAATGTCCAAGTTATCGAAACCAGAATTCTAGTGACGAACCCATGGTGCCCAACAATATTTATAAACCATTTCTGCAACACTAGGGATGAACCTAGGGTGTATAAACCATAACATTTTTGAAAAATGGCAACTAGGGACTCCAACATAGCCCATCCCAACAATGGTTTGCACAGATTGACTCCAACATGCCAGGATGCAAATGAAAATGTTCATAATGTGTACCATTGATCTCAAGTGCAACTATTTATAACATGGCATTAACATGACAAGATTCAGTGTACAACGTGCAAAGTATAAGAAACAAGTATGTGAAGCACAAACTACAATTCTCAAGATATGATTCAAATATGATAGCATGGGTTCTAAATCATCATACATTCACTTAGAAACATTAATCGACCAATTCAAATAAGTCCTCATACAAAAACTCAGGTCTCATAGTAATGGGTGCTCGAACCACACTTAGCAACTTTTAAGGCTAAGACCAAGTATTAAATTAAAAGAGGCGACAAAGTTTTGGGGTATCTAGACTTAGAATCAAGTTATGATTTTTATACACCATTTAGATAAAAATGTTTCCTACAACTCTCATGTTTAATACTAAGGCCAAATCCTAAGGAAAATAGGTGACCATTTTATCTTAATAAAAAATGGTTCAGCACTTACTTCAAGATTTTACCAAAAACATGCTTTTGTTTCTCTTGGTTTTAGGGTATCAAATAACGTCCAAATGATCCCATTTTTTAGTGTGTCCTAGTTTGACGTATCCCCTACAAGTTTCATGTTTAGAGTTAAGGATAGTTGTTTGAAACAAGTTAGATTTTTTGGCTATTTTAAAACGTAGGTTCTGTCAGCCGCCAAAACACTGCAGAGCTGGCTTTAGACAGAGATTTTGAAATGGTTTTTGGGTATCATCCCAAGGCTTTAAGATCTGATGTGTCGGAAGAAACTAATTCCATATATTATCTACAATATTCATATAGACCACGTTCAGAATGGGTAACTAAATATAGGTGTTTTGGGTTATACAAAAATATGTGACAGAATGTTCCTTAGGGGAAAAAATTCAACAGAGATTTTAAAATGGGGTTGGACTTGTCAAACCGAAATATTTTATTCTAATGTTTTATGGATAGATATATATCCATGTTTTCTATAACTTTCATGTTTTGATCAAAGTTCGGATCTCATTTTATAATGAGGTTTTTAAGTCGGTAGTGTTGACTGTTCGAAAAATGACACACTTTGGTAAAATTGCAATATTTTGAGTTCTGGTTCTATAAATGAGTTGAAACCAACTTTGGATGACATATAACACAAAAAGATAACTCTGGACATAAAAATCAAACTTAGATCAATATTCTATTTTGAGTTATGGCGTTTCAAATCTTAGGGCAGAAACATCAAAGTTCTCAAAAATTAAGCCCCTTAGGGTTCAAGTCCTCTACTTAAATCATGTCAAGTTTTTGTACCATTTCTTTGCATGCTTGTGTTCTTGATTTTAATATCAAGGCTCCAGCGCACTTAGATGTCATCAAACTCAAAGATAAAAACATACAACAACATCTCATATCATTCACAAACATAACAGCCCCTAAATTCCAACTGTGACTCCTTTTCGGTTTTGATTTCGGTTCTTGATTCTTAGAGTGTTTAAAGGAAAGGGTTGAGGAATATTTTGCGGGATCTTAGATACAAGGTTTAAAGGTTTTATTTACTTGTTTTGAGAGGCCAAAGAAGTGTAGAGGGTTGATATGGACTTAGCTTTAAAACTATGGTCTCCAAAGACCCCTTTCTTGAATCCCTCCTCCTTCTTCTTCTTTCTTCTCTCAAACTCCCATGGACCCTCAAGAACACTTAAGATCTGGTCTCTCTCCATCTCTCTCCACCAAAATATTCAAGGGAAAGAAGGTGTTTGGCCTTAGTTTATATAGAAAATGTTAGGGAACAAAGTAATTAATGCTTTAGTACTTTTTCTTCATTTCACATGGACTAATTAATGTAGTTCAAGTTGTTAGGGGACAAAATCAGATTTTGGGAAGCTAAATTACATCTAGGGTCAATTTGGGGGGACAAAAATCTAATCTCCCATCAATCAAGGGATTTTTTCTTGGTTTTCGCGCCCATTTGTGCAAGAAAATGCATTAAAAGTTAATTTGATGTATCCTTTTTCTGTCTTTTCCTACAGAGACCTATTATTTTAGTATGTTTATGAAAAATATAGTATTTCCATGTATAATCATAGTTTCCATAGCAATTGATTAAATAGATGTAATCTTTTAAGTCAAATTAAGCTATTTTGGCAATATAGCACTTTTTGACTTATTTTGTTGTGTATGAACTTCAATAATGATTTGTTTACTTTTGTTAACCTATAACACTATATTATTAAGTATATTACTTGTTCAACAAGTATTGGATCATCATAATGCTTAATTTAATATATTTTTTTTATCATTTTAAGCTAAAAAGAAAGTAAAAAGTCACTTTTTGGCACATTTCCCAAGTGGGTCGGCCACTAAGGGGTATTTTTGCCATTTTTGATGTTATTTTGTCCTTTGCTACTTAATTGTACTTAAATCCTTGATTTAGGGTATCCATATGTCAAAATTTGAGTTTTTAATGCTTTTTGCTATATTAGGGACAAAATGGTCATTTTACCTTATTTATGAGGATTTTTGATTTTTAATTCATTATTTCATGATATTTACTTCATTTAGAATGTTAGGAGATTCCCCGGGTGTTAAGATTTTGTTGCCTGAGTTTTGGACCTTTTTAGGGTTTTTAGGTCGAACTTAGGGTTTTCGGTTCGAGTTAGGGTTTTGAATCTTTTTTGTATTCTATTGCCTCGTGGACTATCCGTCACTAACACTTAGGGTTTGGGCTGGGTCTTTACATGGGTCATTATTAACCAGGTTGTTACAATTAGGGTTTGTACCAGATCGTTACAAACTACCCCCCTTAAACAAATTTCGTTCCCAAAATTTTACCCCGTACTTCATCGTATGGATGGTTAAGGATGATTTATTAATATTGTGCCTTCTCATTCTCCAAAATTGTGTCCTTATTTACTTGAGTTGTTCTCTACTGAGGGTGTGGATAAGGCCGGGCCTATATATTCATCACTTAGCATAAAGGTTGTCTTGTCCTACTTAACACCTTAAACCAATTACTACTTAATTTTCAAGGATCATATCACATAACCAGGTAGCCTAAAAAGTTTGTATCTCTGCCACGTTAGTTAGCCTCTTCCCATTAACTGTTGCTTCTACTTCTGTTGGGTCCACTTGAATTTCTTCTCCAGATATAACATAACCTAAAAACATCACCCGATCCAACTAAAACTAACACTTTCCAAGTTTTACATACAACTTGTGCTTTCTTTGGATCTCCAAAGAATCTTCAAATATTTCCTGTGTTCCTCTTCACTTCGAGAATATAACTGAATATCGTTTATTAACACAATTACAAATTGGTCTAGAAAAATTTTGAACACTCGATCCATCTGGTCCATAGACACAGTAGGTACATTTATTAACCTAAAAGGCATCACCTTGAATTCACAATGCTCGTAACGAGTCCTAAAGGCAGCCTTGGGTATATCTGACTCCCACACTTTCAATTTATGGTATCATGACCCCAGTCTATCTTTGAGAACACATTGGCTCCAAAACACAACTTATATCGAGTACGAATTCCACAAGCAATCATACGTCTCTAAACTAGCCCACCACCGAAACTGATTTTGAATAATTTTCACTTATGTCTGGAAAGACTGTCACTCTACCAAAAACTAGCTCATTACCATAGTCAAACGTACATCGAAGACTACTTCTCGATCGACTAACGACTATTAACTCGAAATCACATCACCACTTTGTGTTGAACTACTCTAGCCTTAAGACCATCAAGACCAATACCGCGACTTAAACTTAATGAGTCACTAGGGCTAAACATACCATACAGACTAAACGCTCCCTAGGTATATGCTTACCCATATGAATCCAATCACAACCTCGTCACATATTTTCTTCACGTATGTATCATTTACCCTACAATCCTTTAACTGAATAGTATTAACTCATGATTCCAAAATCTCTTACCATCATCACTCAATCCCCTTCACTCATTCTCTGCCCCATAATTAAATCAAGAACCATTTTCGCACTTTAATTATTTCAACTTACCCACATTTTACTAAGACACTCGATTCACTCAAGGCCAAATATAAAAACCATACCCATGAATTTGTATAATCTCACTTACGCTTCCAATCTTCTCATCCAAACACTTATTACTCTCACGTACTAACATTAAGCTGCTACACAACTCCACCAAAAATAACAAAATTTTATCACCATTCAACTTCTCATACAT
This sequence comes from Heliamphora ciliata, assembly GCA_032360265.1. Taxonomy (NCBI): domain Eukaryota; kingdom Viridiplantae; phylum Streptophyta; class Magnoliopsida; order Ericales; family Sarraceniaceae; genus Heliamphora; species Heliamphora ciliata. Next base: position 37,643 of record JAUMHN010036068.1, on the reverse strand, counting down.
TGAGTCCACATGTTTCCATGAGAAAATTTCTTCCCTATGCTAGCAACATCTACTCACCAATCTAAACAAACTTACTCTAACGAGTCACATCATAAAAGGTTTTCGAAAGTAACTTCCTTGCAACTCACTTCGATACCATAATGATAACCGAACACCACTCCATAAGAGTTACACACTCTAGACACCAAACGAATACAAACGGATACTTTAAGAACCTACCACGTGAACAGCTTGGTCTGTCTAAAATGCGCACTTCACTCCTCAAACAATCTACAACGTCAATGGGACTCACTATCTCCATGAACTCCTTGGCATCCAAATGTTCATTGTCGTGATCAAGATTCTCCGTTCTTTGATAGTGATGGCAAAAATTTGGACTCTAACACCTTGGTGGGAAGGGCCGGTGTGAACATTAATGTATATAAATGTACTTCTTTTGCTAGCGTACTAAAGTTATCATGAGTTCGAGGCTATTTCTCATTTTTACTATCGGTATGAATCTTTTGCTTCTCGATTTATCGAATGGGTAGGTCAACTATAAATTAGTTTGAGAATGTTTAAATCTTGCCATATGGTGGTGTTGCGAATCCTTTGTTGTGAAGCTATCGTTTTTTACTTTAGATTGCTGATGGCATAGTCTTATTTGTTAGGACCTTTAAAAAGACATAGTTAGTTGAATAAGCTCTTACTTAACCATTCTTGCAAACGAGAGTCTTGATCTTCAAAAATTTGTTAAGCGCAGACGTTGACAGATATTCTAAGCCGTGACATCAAGAAGAAAATCTGTTTCACGCTTGGAGAGGTGTTAGGAGATTTTCGTGCATCATCTCAGTTTCTCGTGAAAGTGCTAAGGCCTAATGACGTAATATCCTGACGATCGTTATTACTCATAGATCTATTGGGTAAGATTTTGAAGATGGACAGTCAAAAACATGTGCAGGGTTAGAACATCTTAAGGTGGTACCCAGGTGGTTTAAAGATAGATTAGATGAGATTAAACGGTCATGGTTAAGGCAATTACCATTGGCACAAATTGAGTGGTCATTTGGGGTTTAATTATATGTGAAACAAGAGGAGGATAGTGAACAGTACTTTAAACAAGTGTCCCCGGATCTAATCCAATACAATTAGATTCTGATAAAAGAGATGTTAAGTAAAAGGGGCAGCCAAACTAGATATTTGCCGTGAAGTTATGTCAGCCTAACGTACTTCAATTCAAGCATCCAATTCGACTTCCCAAGTTGGGATTTCAAGAGTAAACAAAAATGAATTCGCAAAATCACTGCACGAAGGTGTGGTATCAAGATCGAGAGAATTGTATGAGGGTAAAAGACTTTACCAATGTCGAATGTTTTAAACCGGTGTTAGTTAGAAGGAGGACATGCAAATGGCTTCAATCGAGTACAAGAGTTTCCACAAAGCCTTAAGAAGGGAACTCATAGGGATAGAGTTATGGGGTTCTAACGGTGGCTTTTGTAAAACTCAGGCTAGCTCGGGTGTTTAACCATCTAGGGGTTCGTTAGCTTATCGATGGTTCAGTTGTCTATCAACCATCCTAGGATAAAAGAGTGTTGGGATTTGGGGGTTGCTTTAATTCTTTATTGTATTCATGATTTAGGATTTTGTGGAACTTAACTTGGGATTATGAGATAGCTTATGAAGAATTCAACAACAAACATTTGTATTTCATTCTAATCACCTAACCGATGCAAGGTTTTCAAAAGTTCATAGAACGCACCTACAACATCTAACAAAGAAAAAGATACAGCTCCCAACGCACTAAAGCCTAAACAAACAAATGCGGATAGAAGTAGCGAATAACCGAGTCATGCTCCCACGTTGCCTCATAGATAGCAGCGCCATTGTACTTCCACATGCCAAAAGCCCTCTGGCCCCATACGAGTCCTGTTGATTATGGCAACTGGTATCTCCTTGTACGTTTCTGGATTGTTAAAGTCGATTGCTGGGTTGCACGGGTTGATGATTCATCTCCTATCCCTTGGTTTTTGTGTCTGCATCCATTTTGCATCCATCCTATCCCCTAATAGCTCTTTAAATGCCGATGGTACCTTCAGACGATAGGTGGTTACAGAGTCGAGAGAAATAAACGATGGGAAAAGATTTTATCAATGTCGAATGTTTGGAATGGATACTAAACAAAGAATTGATATCGAGTTCTACAAGAAAAGTGTTAGTTCAAGGATGATGACTTGAATCGGAGGAGAATCAAATGCGAATACCAGTCATTATCGAGGCATGGGAACTTAAAAACAAGGGTATATTCTTGGAATGAATTTTTTATGGAGTTATCAACAAGACTTAGGTTATCACACCCCAATACCCGGGGTTACGTGAAAATCCACCAAACTTCCATTTTATATGAAAATACAGATTTGCATACATATAAATCCACCTGTTTAAACCAATGGAATACCCAACAAAAGATATCTCTCCCATATAAATGACATACAGTTCCAACATGCATATAATATATCACCTTACGGCGTACAAAACATGTCTTCAGGAACAGGCATATCAAAGAGAAAAACTATAAAAGTCTTCCGCCACCGCGGGTTCCACCAAAGCTATTCCTCATCGACAACATCACCTGAAAATGATTTTACAGAAAATTTCACTGTGAGCCAAAGCCCAATAGAAACAGATAATAAGCGGTAAAGTAGAAAAATATGCAACCAGATGAGTGGGAGCCAAACTCAATCACAACCCCAAAAAGGTCTTTTATAAACCCCAAGTTTTCCCATCAGACTACACTAGTCTCCCAAAAAAGGTTTTATTAACATAAAACCCTATTTTCATCATTCAAACCATGTGATTCAAATATTGCAAATAACCAACCACAGTTAAGAAAACAGTAACCAAAAACATTGTTCTCTCACGGAATGTACCAGCGTGGAAAAGAAGAATATGATTCTATATACCGACTCCATCGCAAGGGATAGAGGTAACAACTATAGACTCCTGCCCATTACCTAGTTCCAGCATCTCTCAAGACCTACTAGGTAATGACAAGTTCTATACGGAGCACCACAACGTAAAAGCTAAATTTATGGGCGACAACCCGAGAGAAAAGAGCACCCAAACTGACCTTCTTTACGGGAACTACCCCGAAGGATAACAAAGGTACCTACACTGCGCACGTTTTTGAACTTTTACCGAGGGCAACTCGTGCTAAATACCTGTCATCCCAGTACATCTAGATAATCTTCTAAAAATCGAATTGTAGCTCAACTACAAAACCTTTATACAAAACCTTTCACAAATATACATTATACATGCATACGTGGATCCATCCATCAACATGGAGATCAACAAAATACTTCAAAATGTTTTTTCCTAAAAGCAATTATACAACACATGTATAAGCAAGAGATCCAATCCATAAGACCATGGAGATCAAACCAAAACATGTAAAAAAATATTTTTATCAAAACATTTTAGAAAGTGAGCCTCAAACCCAAGGGCTATCTCCAAACCTCCGATAAACACGTTTCTCTCAAAGGTTTTTGTAAAAACCTCCTTTGTAAACCATCCTTTGCCCAAACAAACCACTTGAATCATCAAAACCAACACCAAGCACTCACAGAGGGATTTAGTCGACTGGTCCAAGCCCCCAGTCGACTGAAATACTCACTGAAAAAGAAGGACCAAAACATAAACAATTTCAGTCGACAAACCTCCCAGGTCCAGTCGACTGAACTCATAGCATGATGGTCCAGTCGATTGAACTCATGAGTTCAGTCGACTGAACTCACCCAGAAAGTGTTTTTGAGCTACGGTTTTGCATGTTCTTGCTTTCAAACCTCAAATCAAACCCCCAAACATCCTCCAACATCAACACACCCAAGCGTCACGCCAAAACCTCGAAAGAAAACCCTCAAAACACACTTCTATCCACCGAAAACGCCGAAAAATAGTTTTAAATAAAAAAACGAGATCTAAAACATAAAATCATATTTCACGCGTTTTTAAATAGTGAAACAGCATAAGATTACATATAGTACCCTTATACAGTAGTAGAATTTGAGATCCTACCTTGTTGGGTCAAAAACCCAACGCCTCGATCTACGTGCAATTTTAGATTCATCGAAATCAAATTTCGTCTGGATGGATGCATAGACCACGAAGCCAATAGCAATGATCGGCTGTTGGTCTGTCAAAAACTGAGCCCCAAGCCCCTGAGAAGTTAGAGAGAAGGTAGAGAGAATTTGGAGGAAACATAAGAGTTATGTTTTGAAAATATCTATCTCCAAATATTTATAGACCTCTAAATTATCTTTTTTTTTGAATTTTCAAAATTCACACAGAAACTCCCTACAACCCCGAGAAGTTACCCTGCATGCTCAGATTAACCAAAATAGGCATCAACACTCATATAGGCATATCAAAGCAAAAATGCTAAAAGGGCGTCAAAACACCTAACATGCATATATATCAAAAATGAAATGGTACAGGGTCTCACAACTCTTCCCCCTTAAGGAATTTTGCCCCCGAAATTCACTACAAGGTCACGAGGTGAACAACTTCGGGTATCTCGCACGAACCCCGGACTCAAGCTCCCAAGTCGCTTCCTGAACCCCGTGATGAAGCCACTGAATTTTGACATAAGGATCTTCACCGGGTGCTCCTCATATGTCACATCCTCATCAACTCGCAACTCAGTCCAATCTAATACATGAGATGGATCCGGCTCATACCACCGAAGCATAGAAACGTGAAAGACGTTGTGCACATATGCTAACTGAGGCGGCAAGGCCATACGGTATGCTACCACCCCAATCCTCTCTAGGATCTCGAACGGCCCAATAAAATGTGGCGATAGCTTCCCGCTACGACCTAATCTCATCAACCCTCTGCGAGGCGAAACCTTTAAAAACACATGATCCCCCACAGCAAACTCTAACGGCCTCCTTCTTCAATCAGCATAACTCTTCTGGCGGCTCTAAGCTGTCACCAGTCGTTGATGAATCACTGTAATCACCTCTGTCATTTTCCGCACTAGTTCAGGTCCCAAAATAGCGGTCTCTCCCACCTCTGTCCAACATACAGGCGATCTACACAGTTTACCATACAAAGCCTCATATGGTGCCATCCCAATACTGGACTGATAGCTATTGTTGTATGCAAACTCTGACAACAATAGATGATCCTCCTAAGAAGCCCAAAAATCAAGCACACAAGCTCTCAGCATGTCCTCCAAAATCTGAATGGTCCTCTCAGATTGACCATCGATCTGAGGATAAAAAGCTGTACTAAAAGTCAAGCTCGTCCCCAAAGCCACTTGAAGACTCTACCAAAAGCGCGATGTAAAACATGGGTCTCGATCAGAAACGATAGTCACGGGTACTTCGTGCAGTCAAACTATCTCCTGAATGTACAATCTGCTCAGTCGATCCACTGAATCCCTTACCCGAATGGGAGGAAAATATGCAGACTTCATCAATCTATCCATTACAACCCAAACAACATCATGTCCCTTCGGCGAGCGTGGAAGTCCTGATACAAAATTCATAGTGACATTCTCCCACTTCCACTCAGATACAGGCAATGGCTGCAACAATTCTATAGGTCATTGGTGTTCCACCTTTACTTGCTGACAAGTAAAGCATCAAGAAATGAATCAGAGCACATCCCTTTTCATTCCCGTCCACAAAAACTGACGGCGTAGATCGTGATACATCTTCGTGCCCCTCGGATGCACCGCAAGACCTGAGTGATGAAACTCATATAGCACCTCAGCACGGCACGACTCCGGTACAAACAATCGTCCTAACAATCTCAGACTCTAACTAGAACTCACCACCCAACTAGCTGTATCTGGCCCACTGGCAATGCGGTCCCGTATCATCTGAGCCTCCAGATCGGTCCTCTGAGCCTCTAACACGCGTGCAACCAATGTGGGTTGTGAAGCAACGGAATAGAAGGTCGCACCTCCCGCTGTCTCCCTGAGACACAGATCAAACTCCCCAACTTCCCCAAGCATGTCCCACTCTCGTATAGCCACAGAAGCTAATAAGCCGTGAGATCTCCTACTGAGTGCATTAGCTACGACGTTTGCCTTACCCGGATGGTACTACAAATCGAAGTCGTAGTCCTCTAATAGCTCCATCCATCTTCGTTGGTGAAGATTCAAGTCCTTCTGTGAAAACAAGTACTTTAGGCTCTTATGGTTAGAGAAGACCTCGAAACGCTCATCATACAGATAATGACGCCATGTCCTCAAGGTAAAGATCATGGCTGCCAACTCCAGATCATGTGTCGGGTAGTTCCTCTCATGTGTCTTCAAATGTCGGGATCCATAAGCTACAACCTTGACTTCCTGCATCAGAACGCAACCCAAACCCTCATATGACGCGTCGCAGTACACGGTGTAACCCAAACCTCGTTCAAGAATAATCAACACTGGTGCACTGGTCAATCTCCTCTTTAGCTCCTAGAAAGCTGACTCACAGGACTAGCTCCATACAAATGTGACTCCCTTTCGCATCAAATGCGTCATCAGTGCTGCAAGCATAGAGAAATCCTTCACGAACCGTCGAAAATAACCCGCTAGACCCAGAAAACTACGGATCTCAAAAACATTCTTCGGTCGCTGCCAATCCATCACTACATCAGTCTTCGACGAGTCCACTGATACTCTATTCGTTGACACCACGTGTCCAAGGAATCTCACCTCCGTCATCCAAAATTCACACTTCTCGAACTTTGCATACAGGCGATGTTCTCTCAGAAGTTGTAGAACAACGTGCAGATGCTCCTCGTACATTTCCCTCGTGGGTGAATAAACTAGAATTTCATCCACAAACACAACCACAAAACTGTCCAAATAAGGGTGAAAGATACGATTCATCAGACACATAAATGTAGCAGGAGCGTTCGTCAAACTGAACGGCATAACTAGAAACTCGTAGAGACCATAACGAGTCCGAAAGGCGGTCTTCGCTATGTCCTCATTCTTAATCCTCAGTTGGTGATACCCTAACCTCAAGTCAATCTTCGAAAAGTAACGGGACCTCCTCAACTGATCAAACAAGTCATCAATTCTCGGCATTGGATACTAGTTCTTCACCGTCACAAGGTTCAACTTCATGTAATCTATACACAACCGCAACGAACCATCATTCTTCTTTACAAAGAGCGCTGGAGCTCCACACGGCGATGTACTCGGGTGTACAAACCCCTTGTCAAACAACTCTTCCAACTGTACCTTGAGTTCTCGCAACTCAGCAGGTGTAAAGCGATACGATGGCATAGAGATAGGGGCAGCTCCCGGAACAAGATCAATAGAGAACTCCACATCTCGGCTCGGTGGCAACTCGAACAGATCGTCAAGAAAGACATCTGGATAGTCGCACACCACATGGGGTAACACTCCTCGAATCCCAACCAGCTCATCCAATTTGAGCGCAAAAAAGAGGAAACCCAAATCCCCTCGAACCCGAGTGACACTGGGTATAGACATCAAGCCCTCATTCCGATCACCCACAAAGTAAAAATAGTCACCCTCTGGCATACAAATCGACACCCTCCGTCGCTCACAATCAATAAAGGCACGGTAGGTAGTCCGCCAGTCCATCCCTAGGATGACATCAAATGTGGTCATGTCTAGAATGATAAAATCAAACTCTAAACAACGACCGACGTCCTCCAACACGCAGGATCTACAAACAAGGCTTAACGTCACACTCCCACTAACTGGGGTCTCCACATACAAGGTACTACCCAACCAGTCCATTTCCAACCCCAAAGCAGATGCAAAAGCAGATAAGATAAAAGAATGTGATGGTCCTGTGTCGATGAGGACACTGGCCCATGATCTAAAGACTAAAAGAGTACCTCTGATCATGGCTGGAGTAGCTACAACATCAAGTCCAATTGGTGCCTTAAAAGCACCGGGATCAGCAAGCACATAAGCCCTGGCCAGTGGTAATCTGGTCTGCCCACCATAACCATGAGTCGATGGTTGCCTCACCGACTGCGCTGAAGCACCTCCTTCCGCAAACCTAGACGTCTAAGCCTAGGTTGCTGCGAAGCCTGTTGCCTCTGTACTAATGAAGCAGCTGGTGCTCCTGTCGCATCCTGGGCATTCCTATCTCTGGGACACTGTCTGTGAAAGTGCCCGAATTGACCACACCCAAAACAGATTGGTGGGTCTCTCTCCTGTGACTGGACGGGCGCTAGACTCTGAGCCTGGCCCTTCTGTTGGCACTCAACTGCACGATGTCCTAGCTATCCACATCAATAACAGATCATCCCTCTCTGCTCTGCCCTTCCTGTCGAGGCCACTGAAAGTGTAGGTGCAAACGACTGCAGCTGAGACAATCTAGAAAAATGAGAACTAGGTCTAGACAACCTTTGGTGCTTTTTCTCGCGCCTCTAGAACTGTGTATCTCCACTGCCCTACTAGCTCCCGCTCTCTCTAACCTTGCGGCGATCTGCCAACGAGTTCTCTACCCGGATAGCAGCTTCCACTAGCTTGATACACACCTCCACATCTAGAGCTACAACTCTATCCTTGATAGTAGGTCAAAATCCCCTCTCAAACCTCCGAGTGCGCAACTCCTCTGTAGATACCATCTCAGGTGCGACCTGCGACAGATTCGCAAACTTGGCCTCATACTGGACCACAGAAAGGTTCCCCTGAACAAGAGAGAGGAACTCCTCTCGGTAAGTATCCCTTGAAGATCTCGGGAAATACTTCTCCAAGAAGACTCTAGTGAAAGCATCCCACGTGTCATCCACTGTGGTCTTAGCGAACTTCCACCACTCTCTAGCATTCTCCCGCAGTTAGAATGCCACCAACTTCACACGCAACGCATCCTCCTCGATATCTAGAGTATCGAAGATCGTAGTGGTCACTTCTAACCACTCAGTAGCAACTTTAGGGTCCAGCTCCGCAGAAAAGGTTAGAGGATCCAACCGCCAAAACTCCCTCAAGGCCACTGAAGCCCTTGGATCAGCAACCCGCACACTAGCCCTGGTTGCTTCTGCCATAGCTCTCATAGTGGCGAACATCTCCTGGACGACATCAGCGCCGCCAACATCAGTACCACCCACTTATTCCTGTGGGGCAGGAATGTTTCCATCCTCTGAAACCTAAGCATAAGCATAAGCATGGCCTCGGCCACAACCCTGTCCCCGCACTCCCCGCGTGGACATAATTCTATAGGAAGCAATATAACATGATAAAATTTCCTACAACATGCTACTACGAATCATAAACACATAATCATGCTATCACATAGCCATTTAAGATCATGTAAACACGTCTCACATATCAAGGAGAACTAACAAGACAGACTTGTCAGTTTAAATAACGTATTCAGATTCCTTGCTAGAATACACGTCGGCCAAACGCGCTTCTAACTTGGCTTCCAAACATGTTAAACCAAACGCCCGAAGGCAAGACTCACCAATCTTAAGATTCAACCTCCATACCCACATATACATAACTATTAGGCACAGAAAGCTATTAACATGTTATAAACCAATGTTTAAACACATGAAAGAAAGCATACACAATCAACCTCACCAGGTGATAAACTCATTTTCCCATGGCTCTTAGGTATTCGAACCCAGAGCTCTGATACTAAGTTGTCACGCTCCAAAACCTGGGGTCACGTGAAAATTCAACAAACTTCCATTTTATATGAAAATATAAATTTTCATACATATAAATCTGCCTGTTAAAACCAATGGAATACCCAACAAAACATATCTCTCATATAAAAATGACATACAGTTCCAACATACATACAGTATATCACCTTACGGTGTACAAAACCTACCTTCAAGAACAGGCATACTAAAAAGGAAAACTATAAAAGTTTTCCACCACCACGGGTACCACCAAAGCTACTCCTCATCCACAGCATCACCTAAAAATGGTTTTACAAAAAATCCCACCCGTGAGCCAAAGGCCAATAGAAACAGATAATAAGCTGTAAAGTAGGAAAATATGCAACCAAGATGAGTGGGAGCCAAACTCAACCACAACCCCAAAAAGGTCTTTCACAAACCCCAAGTTTTCCCATCAGACTACACAAGTCTCCCAAAGCAGTTTTATTAACATAAAACTCTATTTTCATCCTTTAAATCACGTGGCAAATAACCAACCATATTTAAGAAAAAGTAACCAAAAATATTGTTCCCTCACGGAATGTACCATCGTGGAAAAGAAGTATATGATCTTATGTACCGACTCCATCACAAGGGGATAGAGGTAACAACTATAGACTCCTACCCATTACCTAGTTCCAGCATCTCTCAAGACCTGCTAGGTAATGACAAGTTCTATACGGAGCACATCGACGTAAAAGCTAACTTTACGGGCGATAACCCGAGGAAAAAAAGCACCCAAATCGACCTTCTTTACGGGAACTACACCGAATGATAACAAAGATACCTACACTGCGGACGCTTCCAGACTTTCACCGAGGGCAACTCGTGCCAAATACCCGTCATCCCAATACATCTAGATAATCTTCTAAAAACCGAATTGTAGCTCAACTACAAAATCCTTATACAAAATTTTTCACAAATATGCATTATACATGCATATGTGGATCCATCCATCAACATGGAGATCAATAAAATATTTCAAAGTGTTTTTCTCCAAAAGCAATTATACAACACATGTATAAGCAAGAGATCCAATCCATAAGACCATGGAGATCAAACCAAAACATGTAAAAATATATTTTTATCAAAAGGTTTTAGAAAGTAAGCCTCAACCCCAAGGGCTAGCTCCAAACCTCCGATAAACACGTTTCTCTCAAAGGTTTTTGTAAAAATCTCCTTTGCAAACCATCCTTTGCCCAAATAAACCACCCAAACCATCAAAACCAACACCAAGCACTCACACTAGGATTCAGTCGACTTGCCCAAGCCCCCAGTCGACTGAAATACTCACTGGAAAAGACATACCAAAACAGAAAGAATTTTAGTTGACTGACCTTCCAGGTCCAGTCGATTGAACTCATGAGTTCAGTCGACTGACCTCACCCAAAAAATGTTTTAGAGCTACAATTTTGCACGTTCTGCCTTCCAAACCACAAATCAAACCCCCAAACATCTTTTAACATCCACACACCCAAGCCTCACACCAAAACTTCGAAAGAAAACCCTCAAAACACACTTTCATCCACCGAAAATGCCAAAAAACTATTTAAAATCAAAAACAAGATCTAAAACATAAAATCAAATTTCATGCGTTTTTAAACGGTGAAATAGCATAAGATTACATATAGTACCCTTATACAACAGTAGAATCTGATATACTATCTCGTTGGGTCAAAAACCCAATGCCTCGATCTACGTGTAAATTTGGGCTTCATCAAAATCAAATTCTGTCTGGATGGATGCGTAGACCACGAAGCCAATAGCAAGGATCGGCTGTTGGTCTGTCAAAAACTGAACCCTGGGCCCTTGAGAAGTTAGAGAGAAGGCAGAGAGAATTCGGAGGAAACTTAGAAGTTAAGTTTTGAAAATATCTTTTGAAAACATCTAACTCCAGATATTTATAAACCTCCAAAATATTTTTTTTTTGAATTTTTAAAATTCGCACAGAAACTCCCTACAACCCCGAAAAGTTACCCCGCATGCTCAGATTAACCAAAACAGGCATCAAAACTCATATGAGCATATCAAAGCGAAAATGCTAAAAAGGCGTCAAAACACCTAACATGCATATATATCAAAAATCGAATGGAACAGGTTCTCACATAGGTGCATAAGAGTTACCGATGAATGAAACTTGACCGTACCGTTGAGGATCAACGATATAAGAACAAAGGACATACAAAAGAACTTCAAAAAGTTAACACCAGGGCTTGAGGTAAATGAGAAAAGGACTTATAAGGATGAAGTCGTGGGGATTTAACGGTATCTCTCGAGGTGATATCTAAAACTTCTCCAAGTGTATACTCTTTTCTACCCCACTTAAACAAGGATAAATTGTTGCATGAATCTCCGATCTTCGATCTCAATGGTCATACCCGTCCTTCGCATATAGATTCATTGCTGCTTTTGATCCCAGTAACGTCCTAACACGACTTACTATAAGACTCAGGCGTAGAAGATTTTAGTACTTATAATGTATAGATGATAATTATTAGTAATACAACGCATCCTACAGAGCTCCAATGCGACAGAATGAATGATTTCCCAAAACCCAAGACTTTAAGGTTCACTAAACCTAAGCTCTGATATCAACTATAACGCCCCGTCCTCCGAGCACGTCGGGACATACATAAATATAAATAAAGGGATATTCTAGCCGTTCATTCTTATTTACAAATGTTAGTTATTACATCATAAAAGAGTTTTGAACTGTTCAAAATTACATAACTATTACAGTTTCACTGAAAAAAATTCAAAAATACACTAAGCGCGAGGGAACTGAATATAAGCACAAAAGCAGAAGGCTTGATTCTTCATAATGCATCAGCTGGATCCATGTGCTCTTAGAATTCACCTTGTCCTTCCAACTCTTCTTCTCTCTCGAGAATGACCTCCTCAAAGAACTCCTCCTCACCTGTGGCACGAATGCCATGAGCCAAGACCCATAAGCAAAACAATCTAACTTTCTAACTAATCTCATGGCACAAAATTCACCACAACACATACCATATAAGACCCAGTACAGTTTATAGTCAAGGAGACAGACAAATTTATAACAAGGTAGCAGGTAAGTAAATAAACATGTGTATGAAATGCAGATGCTCAACCCAAAATACACCCAGATAATAACAGGAATTCCACGTCGGAAATCTTCAGAGTAGACTTAATGGGACTTAATCACCAAATCCATCATCGCACCTCGTTGCGAATAGTAACCATGTAGCCTGGCTTCATGCCACAGCTGTTTTACTCAATGGAAACGGCATGGGGGCTGGCCAACCAAAATATTCTTCCACACTTATCCGAGTCGACAATTATATGCGCACAAAACCCACCTTAAGATGCGTGATGCCTTCGCCGGTGTCAACCAAAAGTCTAAGAGAATTTAAGAGACGTTCACATTATACAATGTACTAGGATGAGGGATTTAGGACAGCCATAATTGGGCTCTCTCCGAATTACCACCGCAGTGGGATTAGGTCAGCCGAATTAGGCTCTCTCCAAATTACGACCGTAGTGAGATTAGGCCAGCTGAATTAGGTTATCTCCGAATTGCCCAATGTCCAAGTTATCAAAACCAGAATGCTAGCGAAGAACCCATGGTGCCCAACAATATTTATAAACTATTTCTGTAACACTGGGGATGCACCCACGGTGTATAAACTAAAATATTTTTGAAAAATGGCAACCAGGGATGCCCTAGATTTAGAATCAAGAAGAATAATCTAAACACAGCCCATCCCAACAACGGTTTTCATAGATGGACTCCAACATGCCAGGATGCAAATGACAATGTTCATAATGTGTACCATTGATCTCAAGTACAATAATTTATAACATGGCATTAACATGGCAAAATTCATGGTATAACGCGCAAAGCATAAGGTACAAGTATGTGAAGCACAAATTACAATTCTCAAGATATAATTCAAATATGATATCATGGGTTCTAAATCATAATGCATTCACTTAGAAACATTAATCGACTAATTCAAATAAGTCATCATACAAAAACTCGGGTCTCATAGCAAAGGGTGCTCGAACCACACTTAGCAACTTTTAAGGCTAAGACCAAGTATTAAATTAAAAGGGACGACAAAGTTTTGGGGTATCTAGGCTTCGAATCCAGTAATGATTTTTATATACCATTTAGATAAAAATATTTTCTACAACTCTCATGTTTAATACTAAGGCCAAATCCTAAGGGAAATGGTTGAACATTTTATCCTAATCAAAAACGTTTCAGCACTTAGTTTAAGATTTTACCAAAAACATGCTTCTGTTTCTCTCGGTTTTGGGGTATCAAATGAAGTCCAAATGAGACCATTTTTTACTATGTTCTATTTTAACATGTCCCCTACAAGTTTAATGTTTAGATCTAAGGATAGTGGTTTGAAACAAGTTAGAATTTTTATCCATTTTAAAAAGTATGTTTTGTCAGCCGCCAAAACTCAGCAGAGCCAGTTTTGGATGGAGAGTTTAAAACAGTTTTGGGGTATCATCCCGAGTCTTTAAGGTCTGATTTTTGGGCGAAAAATACATCCGTATGTTAGCTACAATATTTATGTAGACCACGTTTGGAATAGGTCACTAAAAATAGGTGTTTTGGGCTATATAAAAATATGTGATAGAATGTTCCTCGGGGACTAAAATTCAACAGAGATTTTAAAATGGTTTTTGACCTATCGAACCTCAATATTTTGTTCTCCTTTTTGGTGATTAGATATATATACATGTTATCTACAACTTCTATGTTTTGACCAATGTTTGGATCTCATTTTAAAATAGGGGTTCCAATTCAGTAGTGTTGATTGGTAGGAAAATGACACACTTTGGTAAAATTATAATATTTTGAGTTCAGGATATAAAAATGAGTTGAAACTAACTTTGGATGAAAGATAACGCAAAAATATAACTCTGGACATAAAAATCATACTTAGATCAATTTTTTACATTGTGTTATAGTGTTTCAAATCTCTGTTCAGAAACATCAAAGTTCTCAAAAATTAAGCTTCTTATGGTTCAAGACCTCTACTTATGTTATGTCAAGTTTTTGTTCCATTTCTTTATATGCTTTTGTTCAGGGCTTTAATATCAATACTTCAACACACTTAGATGTCATCAAACTCAAAGGTAAAAACATACAACAACATCTCGTATCATTCACAAACTTAACAGTCCCTAAATTCTAACTACGATGCCTTTTCGATTTTGATTTCGGTTCTTGATTCATAGAATGTTTAAAGGGATGGGTTGAGGGATATTTTGAGGGATCTTAGATACAAGATTTAGAGGATTTATTTACTTGTTTTGAAAGGCCAAAGAAGGGCAGATGGTTGATATGGACTTAGCTTTAAAACTATGGTCTCCGAACAACCCTTTCTTGAATCCCTCCTTCTTCTTCTTCTTTCTTCTCTCAAACACCCATGGAACCTCAAGAACACTTAAGATCTGGTCTCTCTCGCTCTCTCTCCACTGAAATATTCAAGGGGGAGAAGGTGTTTGGCCTTAGTTTATTTAGAAAAAGTTCGGGAACAAAGTAATTAATGCTTTAGTAATTTTTCTTCATTTCACATGGGCTAATTAATGTAGTTCAAGTTGTTAGGCGACAAAAACTGATTTGGGGATGCTAAAATAAAGCTAGGGTCAGTTAGGGGGGACACAAATATTATCTCCCATCAATCAAGGGATTTTTTATTGGTTTTCGTGCCCCTTTGTGCAAGAAAATGTATTAAAAGTTAATTTGCTGTATTATTTTGGTGTCTTTTTCTACTGAGACCTATTATTTTAGTATGTTTATGTGAAATATAGTATTTTTATGTATTATCATAGTTTCTATAGCAATTGATTAAATAGAAGTAGTCTTTTAAGTCAAATTAAGTTATTTTGGCAATATAGCACTTTTTGACTTATTTTGTTGTGTATGAACTTTAACATTGATTTATTTGCTTATGTTAACCTATAACACTATATAATTATGTATATTACTTGGTCAACAAGTATTGGATCATCATAATGCTTAATTTAATACTTTTCTCATCGTTTTAAGTTAAAAAGAAAGTAAAAAGTCACTTTTTAGAACATTTCCCAAGGAGGTCGGCCACTAAGGGGTATTTTGGGCATTTTTGATGTTATTTTGTGCTTTGCTACTTAATTGTATTTAAATCCTTGATTTAGGGTATCCATATGTCAAAATTTAAATTTTTAAGGCTTTTTGTTGGATTAGGGGCAAAATGGTCATTTTACCATATTTATGAGGATTTTTAATTTTTAATTCATTATTTCATGATATTTATTTCGTTTAGAATGTTAGAAGATTCTCCGGGTGTTAAGATTTTGTTGCCTGAGTTTTGGACATTTTTAAGATTTTCGGGCCAAATTTAGGGTTTTCAGTTCGAGTTAGGATTTTAAATCTTCTCCGTATTATATGACCTCGTGGACTATCCGTCACTAACACTTAGGGTTTGGGCTAGGTCATTACACAGGTCGTTATTAACTGGGTTGTTACAACTAGTGTCTGTACCGGGTCGTTATAATTTTAATCTTGATAATTACATAATTAAATACCGTTAATTATGATGAGTAAAACATTGAATTCATTTTAATTTAGTTCTCTGTACCATTTTTAAAATTAATTTGTCAGCAGCTTGGTAACGTGAGAATAGCATGCCACGATGGGTGGATGTCTACTATCCTTCATAAAACCAGACAGACCAATTCCTTTAAATTTTACTATTTAGGCAACTGACCATGCCAAGTAAAATTAAATAACTGACATAGTTTCGGTCCAGTATATAATAGCACCGACTCAGATGGAGAGGATACTATTATATACAGTTAAGTGTTAACTATTACTTATTTCCAAATCAATCACTTCGCAATGAATCCTTCAGATGGAGAAGTGATCCACACTAACAATTATTCAGAATTATCCTTAAAGGAAGTTTGTACTGGCAATACCACAATTAATCTGTCCGATGGGGAGGAAGGTTTTACTGTCAACACGCAGGATTTAATTGCATCGCCTACAAACTGGTGATGGAGACCGCGGGATTTATCTGTGAATAAATTTCATCTCCCACTTAGATTTTTAAAAATATTTTTGAGGGTTATAAAAATTCGTATAATTAAAATAAATTTATTAGTTTCGAAAATCACGCGATCTGAAAGAATCAATCGTCTTTCCATGTACACAATTCCAATGATTCTGATTTATCAAATCATCTTTGCGTGTTTAAATGCCGAACAAATAAAATTTAATAAATGCACAGTTTTTTCTTTAGCATTTCAAATAAAGTAATGATTAAAGATATTTATTTTATTTTTTGTTTCACATTTTTTGAAAAATAATAATTTAATTCGATTAAAAAAAATTTCATTTAATTAATACAAAATCCGAAATTAATTTATACGTTTTTCTAAAATATCCAATTTAAAAAAATATATCTTAAATGTGATATTTTGTAAAAAAATAAAATATCTAAAGTTTTTTCATTTAAGTAATTAATTAAAAAAGTTTATTTAATTTTTTATTAGAAAATATTTTAATTAAAATTGAATTTTTGAATTAATTAAATTAATAGGATAAATAAAATCAATATTTATCATACGCGTAGTTAATATATAAAAAAATAAATTAAATTCAAGATAAATATTCTAATTTTATGATCCATCTGATTTAGAGTTTCAGTCTCCTATTATGAAGATAAGCTGCAACAATTTAATCTGTATCAGAATCAATTTTTTGTATCCTAATTGCATCAAAATTTCTCGATTGCGGCGTAATTCCACTACAAAGTTGCCGCAGCTTTTGTTTGGAATTGTGCCACTGGAATAGCGCCTGTTTGGATGGAAACCACTGTGTTGGCGCCTGGAAACTGCTGCTTCTTATTTACTAAAATAGTGTTTGGAGTTGCCGCTTGGAATTTGTTTTGCCACTGTTTGAGCCTAAATCAATTAGCCGCTGCTTGCACTATTCTTGGGAAAACAACACCTTTTGGGAAACTGCTGCACACATGGCCGAAACAATGTGTTGGCTAGGTCTAGAAATCACTGCTGCTTTAGGCAATGCTTGGCAGCATGCTTTTTGAAAACAACAGCTGCTTGATCAAGCTTCAAAAGTCGCGGCAATCTGCTGAGAATTGTGCCGCTGCCTGAGGCAGCGTTTGGCGCTTGGCATTGCCGAAACAATTTTTTTATTTTTTTATTTATTATTTTTTATTTTATCAAGAAAAAAAACTGAAAAAAAAATTGTGAAGCAACCAAAAAAACGCGGCTAAAACCGCCAGAACCACGGCCTGTTGCCGCCGCCAACTACCGCCGGTTGCCGCCACCTTCGTTCTTCCATACCTGTTCTTACTTTTTCTTTCTAATAAACTAGAGAAAAAAATAAAGAACATAAAATATTTAACATCGAAACCTATGTCCCGTCGGCTCACATTCGATCTAAAAAAATTAATATTTTACAGTCAACCCCCGTGAATAAAAAATTAAATCATCATTTACGCATTCAATCAAACATGAAAATAAATGATGATCATAAAATTGGAATTTAGAACGCCTGCAAAACAAAGTTAGTAACAGTTCTAAAATTACTCGGCCCCGGTAACCAAAAACAAAAAACAAAATGGCTGTGGTACAAATTATTGGAGGCAAAATTGTCAAGATTATTATTTTTGTAAATAATTTTCAGTAAAAAATTAACTGGACGGGTAAACGTCGAAACGAACTTCAGATAAAACTTTTGACGTCGAATGATCAAAATAAAATCCGTGCAACCAAAGTTAATTTAGAATAATATCTTTTGTCGATCGATTCTTCAACTACAATTTGATTCCGAGTTGAAACCCATGTCAAATCTTCTACTATATTCCCTTACGTAATTCTCGAACGTAGTGTAGGCTACGAACTATCGAGAACCTGTACCGGCAGAACGCAGATATCTTTATTCTTGAAAGATAAAATATGATATATCCATATAAAACTAGTTCAGCCTACCCACAAATATATAAGGTTACAACATAGACCTATGGAGTAATTATGAGTAAGACTTCTAGTGAAACACAGACACCTACCAGCGGTTTCTGCAATTATGAAAAGATGTAGCGGTTTCTGTAATTTTCATAAAATACTGAATTACTGTTCACACAACTAAAGAATTATAATTGCATTCTGACCCATAATCTCAAGACCTTCTTGCATTGAGTTCCTGTTATTAAATGCTTACTATTTTGGCACACATTAAGATTTTCGATACCCGCCAATTAAATTTAATTACTGACAATTTAATTTAATCGGCATCATTATATTTCTTAAGTCCTTCCGCTTAACTTATTTCACTATCAGATAATCAAATCTACCTGCAGGGTTTGACCCGGTCAAAACTTTTAAGCTTCTTCAAGAGGCTATCGTCAATCCCGATCTTTCAGAACGTGAATTTCGTCAATAATTAATATTTGTCATATAAATAATACTACTATCCAACTCACCGGGAATATAAATTCATATAAGATCGCACCCTTTAATGAATCAAAACAACGAATATTAAATATATGCAAATCAATAATTATTTCAGGATTAAGAGCATAAGCACTATTCATAATAACCTTGTGGTGTGAATTAATTTATATAGTCAGTATAAAATTAATTATCCCAAATGTCCCATTCAATACAGACAAAGTGTGCTAGCACAGAGAGTCGGAACAATAAACGGCGCAATTATTTGTTCTCATTAACCAAGACAGTCCTACTAAAACTCTGTACTATAGTCGTACTGATGGTATGTCCATTTCCATCTAAACTGTGAACATATAACTTATATTCTACAAGAATCTAAAATCTGATCTTCTGTGTGCAAGCTGTACTATACACACCAGATTAAATACTATACAGAATATCGGACATCCATGCATAACATTAAAGAAATGATACACATACATTACTCATAAAAATTTTTATAAAATAGAAAATTAATTTTATTAAAAAATAAAATTAAATACGAAAAATATGGTTTTCAGTATACCAACCCTAACGAAGACAATCTTTAAAAATTAAAATTGTATCTCTATTAATGTTGAGAGTGACATTTTCTACTACAACAGCTGTCACCCCAGTATTATTGCCCATATGTAGGTATATTTTCCAACACTGAGCTGCCTGATTTCTTGGAACTCCTGTAAAAAATTATAGACATGAATAGTAGCCCCCGTATCTACACACCAGGTATAGGTAGATAACACCGCTAAACATGTATCAACCACTAGTAAACAGAAATTACCTGGTTTGTTCTGCTTACTGAGACAAGCTATAAACTGCTTTTTCTTATGCCCAAACTGATTACAGTGATAGCACTCATCTCTCGACTTCTTTACACCAGCTTTTGGTTTCTTAATTGTTTTTAGACATGTGCCTCTCTGTTTTTTAACATTTTTTTCTTCTTACCTTTTGGCTTAAAGGAAAAACTTTTTTCAGCTACATGCACAGAACTTAGCTTCCTAAGAACACCCTCGGCTGTTTGAAGTTTTTTAAGAAGTTCTGCTAATGAAAAGCTGAGCTTATTCATGGTATAATTCAGGCAGAACTTTTTAAAGCTATCAGGCAGTGACTGAAGTATGATATCGACCGGGGTTTCCCTAACAATTTCAGCTCCTAGAATCACCAGTTCATTGAGAAGACTGATAATCTTTAGAACATGATCCCTAACTGGGGTGCCTTCAGCCATGCTTGTAATCACAAGAGACTTCATGGCCACCTGCCTAGCAGCACGATTTTGATCTCCAAACATTTCTTTGAGGTTCATAATCATGTCATCGGCATTGGGCATAAATTGATGCTGATGTTGCAATACATTTGACAATAAAATCAAAATCTAATAGCGAGCTATCTGATCAGCTTTCTACCACTTCTGATGGGCTTGGATACTTTGTTTGATTGCCCCCTCATCAAGTACTGGTGGACAAATCTTAGTTAATACAAATTTCTAGTCCTTAGTAGTTAAGACAATGTCCAAATTCTTTTTCCAATCTACAAGTTTGGTTTCGTTAGTTTGTTTTATTTGAGTATTGACATAAGTTGATTAAAAGTCATTTTAATCTCGAGAATCACATAATTAAAAAATAACCGTTAATTATGCCAAGCAAAATTTTAAATTTATTTTAAAATTGGTTCCCTCTACTATTTTAAAAAAAAATTCGCTAGCAACCTGATATTCTGTGAATAGCATACTTTGATAGGAGAACGTCTACCATCTGTCATTTTTCTAGACAGGTTAATTCCTATTAATTTATTATCTAGACAACTGAACTTGGCAAGTAAAATTAAATAGCTGACACTGTTTCGACCCAATAAATAATAGCAGTAATTCAGATGTAGAGAATACTATTATTTACAGCTAAGTATTAACCATCACCTAATTCTGAATCAATCATTTTGCAATGAATCATTTAGATGGAGAAATGATCTACACTAAAAATTATCTAGAATTATCTTTAAAGGAGATTCGTACTGGCGATACCACAATTAATCCTATTCGATGGGGAGGAAGGTCTTACTGCCAATACGTAAAATTAATTACATCGCTTACAAACTGGTGATGGAGACTGCAGAATTTATCTATAAATAAATACCCTCTTCCACTTAAAGGCATTCAAAATATTTTATTTATACGTTACACATTTTTTGAAAATAATAATTTATTAAGATTAAATATTTTTTCATTTAATTAATCTAAAATTCAAAATTAATATCCACATTTTTCAAAATATCCGATTTAATAAAAAATCATCTTAAATGTGTTATTTTGTAAAAATAACATATCTAAAGTTTTTCCATTTAATTAAAAACTTTTAATTAAAAAAATTTTATTTTATTTTCTTTTACAAAATTTTAATTAAAATCGAATTTTTTGAATTAATTAAATTAACAGAAATATATAAAACAGATATACATCATCCATGCAGTTTAAACAAATATAAATGCGAGATATATATATATATCTCGATTTTATGATCAAACAGATACTCTGATGAGTTTCAGTCTACTGTTCAAAGATAAGTTATAATCTTTCAATCGTTTTCTGAATCAGCTTCTAGCATACAAGTTGCATCAGGATTCCTCGATATGTAGTATTATACATATACAACACTTTCAAACCTCAAAAATATCAGAGAATTCTAGCTAAAACAGCCCCGAATCAACACCACCACCGCCGTAACCGGCGGCTTTTGCTGTCTCTCCCGAACTTCGTTCTCGACATCATTTTTTTTGAAAAATAGCTCTAAAAAAATACTATTTTCTGCAAAAATCCTGATTGAAAAAGTGCTCAAAAAACAGCTTTCGATAACTGCCGACAATAGGACCACCGCACCCATGCGCCGCCGCTCTGTTGCCGCCACCCGTTTGGGCTTTTTTCGTGGTGATTTTGGTTCCTGTTTCTTCCTACTTTTAGCATTGATATCCAACAACATGTTGTCTTAAAGAACATCTCGAAAATAGTCTTGAAAAGCTTGAAAACAGCCTCAAAATAGCCCCGTGCCGCCGCCGAAACTGCAGCCTCTTTAGTGCCTATCTTTCGCTCAATTTTTTCATTATTTTTGGACTATTTTTTCCAGCGGTATTTACTGCAGTTTTATGCTTAAAAAACTGCTGAAAACCAGTATTGAAAATACCACAAAAACTATCAAAAAATAACCCGAACCGCCACTGAAAATCACTATCGTCGTAGCTATTTTTCCACCAATTTTTACTGTTTTTTGAACCGTTTTGTAGCAGTTTTTTAATACAAAAAATCCGCAGAAAAATTTACCAAAAGAGCTTATTTCAAAACCGTTGAAAAATCACTGCGATTCGTGGCCAAAAACACCCAAAACCACTGTCGGTGCCGCCGGTTATGCCGCCGCCTGTTCTTCGTATTCTTGGATATTCAAACATGTTGTTAAATACTCTAAATAATATTTAAAAACTAATAAAAGGTTTTACATCAAAAACCTATGTCCCATAGGCTCACATTCAAACTAAAAAAGCTTAAACTATTACGATCAACCATTGTGATTAAAAAATTAAATTAAATTATCATTCAAACTATTCAATCAAACATGAATATAATATTGATCATAAAACTAGGATTAGAGAGCCTGCAAAACAAAGTTAGCACAATTCAAAATCTATCCAGCCCCTCGATAAACCGTAAACAAAAACCAAAATGGTTCTAATACAAATTGTTGGAGGCAAATTGCCAAGATTATTGATTTGTAAACGATTTTTTGAAAAATAAAAACTAGATGGGCAATCGCCAAAACAAGCTCTAGATAAGAACTTTTTGATGTCGAACAATCAAAAATAAAATCCGTGCCATTACAGTTAATTCAGATGAATACCTTTTGATCGATTCTCTAACTACGAACTTTAATTTCCCAAGTTGAAGCTTCGGTTAGACCTTCTATTGTATTCCCGATGCGATTTTCGAATATAGTGTGGCCTACGAATCTCTGAAAATTGAAACAAGCAGACAACCTTAGTCTTGAAAGATAACTTATGAATTTGGTTAAGCCTACCATTATATTTATAGGGCTACAACAAGGACCTATGGAGTAGTTATGACATAAACTTCTAGTGTAATCCAGATACCTATTCAGCGGTTTTTGCAAATATGCAAACCTCTCAGCTGCTTTTATAATTATGAAACCTTACTGCGATTTATACAATTTTTATGAAACACTAAATTACAGTTCACACTATTAAAAAATTATAACTGCACTCTTAGCCATAATCTCAAAATCAATTTGCATTGAACTCTTATTATTAAATGTTTAACTCATCTCCCTACGTTAAGATTCTCGTTACCCGCCAATTAAGTTTAATTACTGACAATTTAATTTAATCGGCATATTTAAAATTCTCGAAACCCTTTCGCTTAATTTATTTGACCACCGGATAATAAAATCCACCCGCAGAATTTTGCCCGATCAAAACGTATGAGCTTCCTTAAGGAGGTATTGTCAATCCTGAACAATCGAGACGTGAATTTTGTAAATAATTAATATTTACAATATAATTAATACCGCTATCTAACTCATTGGGACTATAGACCCATAAAAGATCACACACTCTAATGAATCAAAATAACAAATATTAAATATACGCAAATAATAATTATTTTTTGATTAAAAGCATAAGCACTTATAATAATCTTGTAGTGTGAATTAATTTATATAGTCACTATAAAATTAATTATCTCAATGTGGTCCTATTAAATACACGCAAAGTGTACTAGGACAGCGAGTTGGAACAATAGACAATACTATTATCTGTTCTCCGTAATCAAGACCGGCTTACTAAAACTCTGTGATACAGTCATACCGATAGTTTGCTCATTTCCATCTAAACTGTGAACCAAAGTTATATTCTACAAAAATCTATAATATGGTTTTCTATGTGCAAACCGTACTCTACACAATAGATTAAATACTGTACAGAATAAAGAATAATCATGTATAATATTAAAGAAATGATATTGCATACATTACTCATTTAGATTTTTATAAAATGAAAAAAAAAATTATTAAAAATAAAATTAAATACTAAAATCAAAATAAATTCATGATTTTAGTATACAACATTGACAGCAACAACCGAAATCGTCCAACTAAATTTTGAAAGGTATAATTCTAAAACTAACTTTGGGAGTATTTACCGAGTTTTATATTGATTGTTCAATATCAAAAGTTTTAATTTGGGGCCTATTTTGACGTTTACCCGTCCAGTTATTTTTTGACTAAAATCATAGACATAATCTTAGGATTTTAATAATTTGCCCCAACAATTGGTTTTAGTGCTGTTTTTGATTACGTATGATTTTATAATGGGTTCAGGTAGATTTAGATTGTGCTAACTCGGATTTGCAGGCAATTTAATCCTAACTTTTAATGGTTATTATTATGCATGTTTGATTGCATGGTTTGAATAATGATTATTAAATTATTTTTTTAACTACGAGGGTTAATCGTGGTAGATTGATTGTGAATTCCTTGGAGGTATAAGATTAATGTAAAAATTATTATTTTTCGGTTTCTAATTCTTGTAATTTTCTTTTAATTTTGTATAATAACAAAAAAAAAAAAAGAAGAAGAAGAGTAAACGAAGAACAAGTTGAAAAAGCTCAACCTTGGCAATTCTCTCAAGGCAACGGTGATAATTATGTAAAACCCTTGAAAAGCTCATTAAAACAAAGATGGACGTGAAATCCTATGGAATTATTGAGCCATGAATTGATAAAGTGGACAGTCACGTAGACCATGGCAAGGAATTCACTTGAAAACTAATTATCAATGCTTCAGTAGAACTTTACATTAATGTCTTCAAAATCTTCTAGAATGCTTGGAATCATGAACATTACAAAATTCCAAATGGTGCAACAATGGATTAAAGCAATGTGGGTTATCTTGTGAATTCCGTGACTTGACTAGTGAAGAAATTATCCAAGGGATTATCTAATTCATGAACTGCAACCCAAACCGCAACAGCAATTTGCATAACCAGAAAGGTCCATTCGGCTAAGGAGTGTAAAGCAAATCCGTTTGGATTTAATTATGACAATATTGTAGGTTTTCTAGATAAATAGAAACTTTTTGAGTAAAGAGTTCTAGATAGACCATAAAAGCTACAATTTAATGCATTTATCTATTTAATTCATTGATGTTTTTATTTCGCTTTATTTATTTTTGTTCTACCCTGGGTTTTGATCTTCACCTTGTTTGGTTTTTGTCTCGTTGGTCTTCTTCTTAGGGTTATGTCCGTGTTTTGACTAGAAGCCTTTATGATAGCTTTCCCCTCTCTCCACCGAGTTCTTCTTAGGCTGTTGGTTTTATACCCCTAGTTTTGTTTAGGCATGCTTTCTTCGAACCCCTCTCCAGGATCTTGTCTTAAGAACTCATCTAAGTTAGATCTGTTTTGCCTACCGGCGTGCTACCCGTGTAGAACCTTAGGGTAAACCACCTTTTTGAAGTTGTGTTGTTCTCTCGCTCGGTTTTCGTAATGGTTCTTGGGTGTTGGAGTTTTTAGTCGTTATGCTGCCAGTATGAGCCCAGGGGTCATGTTTTGATTTTTGTGGTTATATTTGCTCGTGGTTAATTGTCTTTGGTATTTAGAGTGTCAGCTATTTGTTATCGAGGTCTTTTTGAAGAAGTGTCTGATATTGGTAATTTTGCTTTTAGAATTTAGGTTTTGCTCCAGATTTAGATCATTGAGTCAGAAGAATCGCAGTTAGCACAACTGTGAGCTAGATCAGTAACTGAAAGGCTTTATTGGTTATCTCAGCATACTTCAAAATTAGTTGAGATGGCAGAAAGTGAGGTGAATTTGATAGCCCCGATGATGGCAATCATTGAAATACAATTGGCAGTTGAACAGTAGACGCAGGCTCAAAACCAGTGTCAGACTCAAATTCGGGCAATCCAAGCTTGCTTACCAAGGGTAAACGAGCCGCAAGATGATATAAATGAGAATAAAGAAGACTTCTCGGCAGATAACCAAGGGCAAAAAGTGCCATCGATTGTTGTACCACCACAGGTTCCACATCAGGTTTTGATAGAGGAAGCAAACACGGCTCAATCTAGGGAGTATGCACTGGTAAAAAAGATTGATCGAATGGAAGAAGTATTGAGAAAGGCAAAGGGAGTGAAAGAATACATGCTGGATGTATGCAGTTTTTGTTTATTCTAAGATGCCAAACTATCAAAAAAATTCAAAATGCCGGAGATGGAAAAGTTTAACTGTAACACTCCACTCCCGCAAGGCACTAAACCTGTAGAGAGATGTGATCCCGTCGTAGACCGATGGTGAAGAGAAAGACAAGAGATAAATAATATTAAGAGACTAAATAAGAACTTCTAAGCAACTGCAATCCTTAATGTCAAAAGGGGGTAAACATGAGTCACTAAGGGTTCACCATCCTAAGGGTATACATTACGTCTAAAACATGAAAAACCATCAAGTCTTATACATGAAATTTTGCCAAAACTAAAAACTAAACAAAAGAAAAATTGGACCGAAACGATTCCGAACATCAGATCCAAAACTACTCGACGACGCCTGTAGTAGACCAACTCCTAGTCGTTCCTATTATCTACAACCATAGAGGTTACAGAAGAGCGCACTTAGCATTATCATAAATAGAAAAGACAATTTCTTAGTTGAGGATAACTACAAACTCTTTCTAAAAATAGTTTATCACATTTACAACAAAAACATAAAAATGGATGCATTTGCTTGAGTATGAAAACATCACAGATTATACAAAACCTTTTCAGTAATGCCAACAGAAAATAATCCTGGTTCAACTGCCACAATTTAAAATGAATAACCACTTTCTCAAAACTATACTCAAACCCCAACAGTGTCCACGTAGTCGTCAACCTCACGATCGGAAGTTTCAACAGTACCGTAATCTCAATTCGCAATGCACGGATAGCAACGTGATAGAATGAGGACCACTCTCTACCAAGCACAAGTGATATGTGCTAAAACCTGGGACTCAGCCCAAAAGCCTTCAAGGCAAAAACCTCTACTAAACGAGAAACTTTCCCTATAAGGACAAATGAAAAACCTATTGTAACTTAGCACTTTGGAAACAACAATACAACATTGACAATTTCCTTTATAATATCGTCATGCTTGTTCAAAATATCATGGTTAACATACTTGAATTAAAAACATTATGGTATTTGAAAACAACAGGTTCATGTGATTATCAAAACTAGTCATAGTTCAAAATATGCACTTCAAAGAATTTTCAAGCATTATTTACATAAACTCAAGTTCAAGATAATGGCTATGTACTCTCACCTTATATTATATGCGTATGAACTGAGCCTTCCCTGGTAAGCTATGCAGAACCCCTGGGTTCTACAACCTCCGTGCCTAACAAGCAAAACACAACTCGACCGTTACACGGAATCCTCCCCCATTAGCATGTGAAACTAAAATGATTCGGACCGCTGAATATTTTCTTTGGTTTTAGGGACCATAGTTACTTTCTTTTTAGGTATAAGGGGTACTACGTACTTGCCTAATCCTTCACTTGTTTAAAGATTTAAACTTAACCATTTATTACTATCTTCCAATCATTAAAGTTTAAAGTACCGCAACAATTTGAGGGACTTAAACTTAGAGTTGGATTATGATTTTTGGTGACGATTTAAATTAAAATATTCTCTACAACCTTTATGTTTGACACAAAAGCTAAAATCTAAGGCAACTAGGTGAAAAACTTGACGCAAACAAAAATGGTTCAACACTTGCACAAAAAAATGGCTAAAGAAATGTCTCTGTTGGTTTTGATTTTTGGGCATCTAATCAATTCCAAATGAACCCATGTTAAGATATGTTCTAGTTAAACATATCCCCTAAAAGTCTTATGAAGGATTTTAGGGGTAGTTGTTTGAAACAAGTTGAAGCTATAATCCTTTTTGTAAAATAGGTTCTGTCAGCCGCCAAACCCTCAGCAGAATCGGTTTTGGATAGAGAGTTTAAAATATGTTCGAGGGACTTTCCCGAGGTATCTAGGTATGATGTTTGGAAAAAAGGTATTTCACTATGTTACCTACAATATTCATATAGACCATGTTTGGAGTAGGTCACTAACAATAGGGGTTTTTGGCCATACAAAAATATGTGACAGAAGCGTCTTGTAATAGCTGAACCACAACAGAGACTCTCAGAGTGTTTTTGACCTATCAAACCTCCATATATTGGGTTTATTTTTGGTGAGTAGCTTGATATATATGTTAGCTACAATTTTGATATTTTGACCAAAGCTCGTATCTCAATCTAAGCTAGGATTTTTAGGTCTGAAATGTTAACTGATTTGAAATCGACAAATTTTGGTAGAAATGCAATATCTCAAGTTCTACTCACTCAAATGAGTTCAAACTAATTTTGGATGAGAGACAACAAAAAAATCTAGGTCTGGATATTAAGAACATGCTAAGATCATTTTTTTACATTAACTTATGAAGTTCCAAAGATCAAGACAAAGAGGTTGAAAGGCTCAAATTGCAGACAATGTTTAGATCTAGTCTCTTAGCATTATGTGTGTCAATGGTTGGTCCATTTCCTTTACATCCATGTTTTGTACACTCAGCTATGACAACTCCAGAACCTTTTCCTGTCATGGATCCATTAGAAAATCTCATGAAAACTTCAAAACACAACATCCACACAAAAATAGTCCTAAAATCTCACCATGACGCCTTTTTAATTCATGTTCGGTTCTTGATCTTTGATTGGTGTTTGAAAATGATGGAAGTGGTATTTGATATGTATAAAACCAGATGTATTAAAGTCTTACTTACCTTGTTATAAGTTGTTTCTTGGTGATGAAAAATATTAGACTTAGCTTTCATGCGCCATAGATCCTCCTAGCTTCATGTTTCTTCTTCTTCCTTCTTCTTTCTTCTTCTTCTCTCCCTCTCTTTTCTCCTTACTTTGACCGAATATTAGAGGAAGATGTTAGGGTTGGTATACTGAAAATCACATTTTTAGTATTTAATTTTATTTTAATAAAATTAATTTTCTATTTTATGAGAATCTTTATGAGTAATGTATGTATATCATTTCTTTAATATTATGCATAGATATTTTTTATTCTGTATAGTATTTAATCTGATGTGTAGAGTACGGTTTGCACAAAAAATAAATAAATTTTAGGTTCTTGCAGAATATAAATTTTATGTTCACAGTTTTGATGAAAATGGACATAACATCGGTACGACTGTAGCATAGAGTTTTAGTAGGCCTGTCTTGATTGTGAAAAAACAGATAATAGTGTCATTTATTGTTCCGACTCTCTGTGCTAGTACATTTTATGTGTGATGAATGGGACACATTAGGGTAATTAATTTTATACTGAATATAAAAATTAATTCACACCCCAAGATTATTATGAACTGTGTTTATACTCATAATTCTGAAATAATTATTAATTTGCGTATATTTAATATTCGTTGTTTTGATTCATTAGAGGGTGCGATCTTATATGGGTCTATACTCTTGGTGAGTTGGATAGAGGTATTATTTTTATGGTGAATATTAATTATTGAAGCAATTCATGTTCCGAAAGATCGGGATTGATGATACCCCCCTTAAGGAAGTTTATAAGTTTTGACCGGGCCAAAACCTGTAGATGAATTTGATTATCCGGAAGTCAAATAGGTTAAGCGGAAGGGCTTAAGGACTTACAAGATGTCGATTAAATTAAATTGTCAGGTGGGTATCAAGAATCTTAACGTCGGGGAAAATATTGAGCATTTAATAACAAGAGCTCAATGCAAGATGGTCTTGAGATTGTGGTTCAGAGTACAGTTATAGTTCTTTAGTGGTGTGAACTGTAATTTAGTGTTTCATAAAAATTGCAGAAACCATTGCTAGTTTTCCATAATTGCAGATATCGGTATGAGGTTCGCTTAATTACAAAAACTGCTTATACGTATTTGTGTTCCACTAGAAGTCTAACTCATAATTTCTCCACAGGTCCTTGCTATAGCCCTATAATTATGCTAGTAAACTGAACAAGTTTCATAACTTGTCTTCAAAACTAAAGTTATCCAAGTTCTGCCGGTACGAGTTCTCGATAGTCTGTAACTCATACTACGTTCGAGAATTGCATAAGAAAATACAGTAAGAAGTCTAATAGGAGCTTTAACTCAAAATAAAAAATGTAGTTGAAGATTTAACCGGTAAAAGGTATTTTTCTAAATTAACTTTGGTTCCACAGGTTTTAATTTTGATCATTCAACATCAAAAGTTTTATCTGGAGCCCATTTCGGTGTTTAGCCGTCTAGTTAATTTTTTATCGAAAACTATTTGCAAAAATAATGATCTAGTTTTGCCTCCAACAGAAGAATAGGTGGGTTTTGGGTTCTTTTTATAGACAAAATTCAAGTAGGAAGCATCCTGGAGAAGCTTTGCTAACCATGGTTAGGTTTAGTTAATCTTAGTTACTTTTTACATAACCTATGTTAAGGATACTTGGCCACCAAGTTTGACACTCTTCCCTAGGTGAGTAGCCACTTGAATGTATCAAATAATTTTTTTTATTTAATTCTAGGAGAAAATTTGGGTAATTTCACATAAGTTCATTTCTTGACCTTTTCGAGCTTAACTCTTGTTTTAAACAATTTGGACTTATAACTTTGAATTCTTGTCCTCAATATTAGAATTTTAATATATGCTTGTGTGGTTCCCACTCTATCCCAAGTCTCGGGCTCGAAAAGGTTAAATGGCCGGGTGAGTTTTTCTTGCCAAACTTATTTTTGAGACTTTGTTTCTTTTGAGATGTTTTTTCTTTTCTATTCGTATATTTGAGTTTGGATTATTACAATCTACCCTCCTTTAAGAAATTTCGTCTTCCAAATTTACATACCTTTCTCGAAGAGACGTGGATATTTATCATGATAAGGCTTTAAAGCCACAGTTCAATCTAATAATTTCTAACACATGATCCTATTCAACAATTCAAAATGCTATTATAGGCTAACACTCAACCTTAAAAGGAACAACAACTTAATGTCTTTAAAGACTAACCCTCACCCTTACTAGGATTCGCACAATACTGTTGTAGGACTTACACACACCCCTTACCTGGTTTACACACACCCTCACATGGCAAAACTCTTTTAGGTTAATCATACCATTCCATGGTGGTACCTTTAGGAACAGCATAATCTCTCTCGGATCAACTTAATCTTGTCAGTGGAAATTTAAACTATCTCGGGTTTAAGCAACTTCCTCACTCCGACTTCTTTCCAACAAATTAAGCTTCAATATTTGCTACCGTACAACGCTTCGTAAGGGGCCATCCCTATCGTTGACTGGAAATTATTGTTATATGCGAATTCGACCAGCGACAAATGTTCCTCCAAGCTTCTAGCAAAGTGTAAAACATATGGTCAAGCATATCTTCTAAGGTCTGAATTGTCAACTCTGATTGACCGTCAGTCTGCAGATGGAAAGCTATGCTAAACTTTAGAGTAGTCCCTAACGCTTCTTGTAAGCTTGGCTAAAACCCAGACGTAAAACGTGGGTCTGTGTTCGATACTATAGAAACTGGTTCTCCATGTAGCCTAACAATCTCATCAATATAAAGCCATGCAAATCGATCCATAGAAAACGTCATGTTTTTTGGTAGGTAGTGAGCTGACTTCATCAACCTATCCATAATTACCCAAATAGCATTATTCCCCTTGGGTGTTCGAGGGAGTTCGGTTACGAAATCCCTGGTAATATGTTTCCACTTTCACTCGGGTACAGGTAATGGTTGTAGTAATCATGTCAGCTTCTGGTGTTCAATCTTAACTTGCTGGCATACTAAACATCTTGTGACGAAATTCTCTACGTTCTTCTTCATCCCACTCCACCAATATCTTTCCTTTAAATCTCTATAAAACTTCGTACTTCTCGAGTGCATGGTGTATATTGAGTTATGCTCTTCATCTAAGATGTACCTCCTCAACTCCCTATTATTGGACACATACAATCTGTGAACGAACAACAATGCGTCATCTCGAACTTCAAATTTTGTCATCCCTTTAGATGCTGCTTCCACTCTTATCTTGTCTACCTGATTATCCGCGAATTGAGCTGCTTGAATTTGATCTAATAAGGTTGGTCTTATGCTCAGAGTTGTTAATAAGCTTTCATTCTTTCCTATGGAAAGATGGGTTCTAAGCGTTGGCATTTCAGAAAAAGTATCAACTTGTCTTGCTCATAGATGTGCTATTTTTCCTAATGATTTTCGATTTAGGGCATCTGCAACGATGTTAGCCTTCCCTGGATGATAGTGAATCGTGCAGTCATAATCCTTAATTAACTTCATCCATCTCCTTTGCCTCATGATCAGCTCTTTCTGGGTGAAAATATACTTTAAGCTCTGATGATCCGTAAAGATCTCGCAAGAGACGCTGTACAAATAATGTCTCCATATCTTGAGCATGAAGATAATTGTGGCTAACTCTAGATCATGGTTAGGATAATTCTTCTCATGAAGTTTTAATTTTCTTGACGCGTTGGACATAACCTTCCTGTGTTGCATCAAAATGTAACCCAAACCTTGGTGTGACGTGTTGCTATAAATAACAAAGCCCTCATTTGCTGACGGAAGGGTATGCACAGGTGCTGACACCAGTTTGGACTTCGACTCTTGAAAACTTCGTTCGCATCCGTCAAACCATTCAAACTTGACATTTTTCAAAGTCAACCTAGTCAAGGGTTTCGCAATCAGAGAAAAGTCTCGAATAAAATGCTGGTAATAATTACCTAACCTCCAAAAGCTTCGTATCTCTATCACGCTAGTTGGCCTTTTTCAATTGACTACCGCTTCTACTTTCATTGGGTCCACTTATATTCCTTCTCTGGATATAACATTACCCAGAAATACCACTCGATCTAACCAAAACTCACACTTTTCAAATTTTGCATGCAACTAGTGCTTCCTTAGGATATGTAAAGAAATCTTCAAATGTTCCCTATGTTCCTCTTCACTCTGAGAATATACCCGAATTTCGTCTATGAACACAATTACTAATTGGTTTAGAAAGCTTTTAAACACCGGATCCATCAGATCCATAGACATAGCAAGCACATTAGTTAACCCGAAAGGCATCACAACAAAATTATAATGCTCGTAACGAGTCCAAAAGGCAATCTTGGATATATTTGACTCCCGCATTCTCAATTTGTGGTAACCTGACCCCAAGTCAATCTTTGAGAACACTTTGGCTCCAAAACATAACTTATATCGAGTACAACTCTCATAAGAAATCATACATCACTAAACTATCCCACCTCCGAAACTAATTTCAAACATTTTCCACCTTTGTCTGGAAACATTGTTACTCCCCCTTTTTGAACTACCAAAAACTAGCACATTGCCATATTCAAACGTACACTGCAGACTACTTTTTAATTGACTAACGACTATGAACTCAAAATCACATCACTCTTTCTGTTGTACTACTCTAGCCATACGACCATCAAGACTAATATCGCCATTTGAACCTGATGAGTCACCAGGGTTCAATATACCACATAGACTAAATGCACTACAGGTATATGCTTACCCACGCGAACCCAATCACAACCCTCATCATAACACAATATACATTCGCATCTTTTCTTCACATATGTACCACTCACCCAACAATCCTTTAACCGAACAGTATTAACTCCTGATTCTAAAATCTCTTACCATCATCACTCAATTCCTTCACTCATTCTCTGCCACACAACTGAACTAAACACCACTTTTGCACGTTAACTATTTCATCTTATCCACATTTTATCAAGGCACTTGATTTACTCAAGGCCAATTACAAAAATCATACCCATTAATTCGTATAGTCTCAGTTACGCTTTCACTATGCGCATTAAAACACTTATTCCTCCCACGTACTTAAACTAAGTTGCTACGCAACTCCACCAGAAACAACAGAATTATATCATCCCTTCAATTTCTCATACATAGAGTCCACACATTCCTATGAGATAATTTCTTCTTTATACAAGAAACATTTATGCACCAATCTAAACAAGCTTGCCCTAACAAGTCAATCACAAAAGGTTTTCGAAAGTAACTTCCTACCGACTCACACCGATACCACAACAGAAACCGAATACCAACTCTATAAGAGTTACACAGTTTAGACGTCAAACGAATATAAATTGATACTTAAGAACCTACCACATGAACAACTCGATCTATCTAAAATGCGCACTCCACCCATTAACCAATTTTTAGCGTCAGTGGGACTAACTATTTTCAAAAACTCCTTGGTACCTAAATCCTTGAATTATTTAACTAAAGAGTTGCTGATCCTTTTAGCTCGCATTGCAATTCATTTTGCGCTATGTTCACCCGTCTTGTGTAGTTATTCATCTCGGGAACCGTCATCCTTGTTTTAATCAGAGGACTTAGTCCTTTCTTAAACCTTCTGTACCTTATCTCCTCATCAAGTATAAGCTGGGTAGTATATCGTGACAACTTTATAAACTTCATCTCGTATTTTGCCATAGTCATCCTTCCTTGTTCTAGGTCGATGGATTCTTGCTACTTCTCATGCTTGTAGTTCATGGGCTTGTACTGCTCGTCGAACGCTTTCTCAAAATGATCCTAAGTGATTCTCTAAGGTATGGGAGGTTTAGCTCCTTGTATCCGCATTTTTAGTAATCGCACTGTGGCTTCCCATCAGTGGTATGCTTCTCCACTAAACATAAAAGCTACGGGGTCAATCCTACGATCTGCATCTACCCCCAACCTATCCAAAATATGCACGGTATCCTTGAATAAGTTTTCTGCTTCTACGGGGCTAAGGGTTCCTGTGAACTCCTTCGCACCTAGATCCTTAAATTATTTGATTAAGGAGTTACTATTTCTCTTAGCTTGCATTGTGATCCAGCTCACATTCTGTTCTTGCGATTGCCTCCAACATTCTAGCAGTTGGGTCAGGTTCTATTGGTCCCACTTGCAGAGATTCTTCTTATCAAGCATCATTATACTAGTTCGGGTTGAATAACGCTCTGTTCGAGTTTCTCCATGCTCCTTCCTATCATCGAAAAACTATGACTTAAGGCTCGACACAGCAGTGCAACTTAAAGATATAAGAATAAGAACAAACTATCTACAAAAGGTTTTAATGACACAAGGGTCGCCTCCCTTAATCTAATAACATACTTAGACTTCACAAATCGACAACAACACAAGACCCCTCTGAGTTTATCTCCCCAATTTGATAACTTACTTAGACTTCACAAATCAACAACAACACAAGAACCCTCCTAGGTTATCTTCTCAATCTGATAACTTGCTTAGACATCCAATTAGAGCCCTGCATCTGCAGAATGCAATTTTGTTTATGGATATATATATATCTGTTGATATTATTTCGAAAGAGATATATATAGATACCATGTATATCTTAAAAGACATATATGGATGCCATATATAACTTAAGAGATATATATTCTTTATATAAAAAAGAGGCTCAAGAAGAAAAACCCTAACCTAATTTCTCCCCCAAAACCGCTGCCCTCCTCTCCCTTATAGTAAAATTATTTTTACTTTTTGGTGAGAAATAGTTTGAGAAAGAAACCAAGGCTAGAAAACACGAAGATCCAGATCGGTGCCCACTCGCCGGGATCGTCGTGTGCGTCGGGATATACGTGAGAAGATCATTGGGTCGTCTCGGATCGTTGTTCTGCATCAAAGAAACTCGAACAAGTTTGTTGAAGGTATATTTAATGATATATCAGTTTAATGCTATCGTTTTTTATGAAAAATGCACGCGCAGTTTTTTACAGTCATGGCGCCGGTTCTAATTTTTTCTTCCGCGTTCCAACATACTTAATATAATATATTCTTTTATATTATAAAAGGAGGCTTCAAAACAAAAAAATCCTAATTTTCTCCTAACCTAGCCGCCACTCTCTATCTCCCTTTTGGCAATCTATAATTTGCCTTTTGGAGATAAGTGTGAGTAGAAACCAAAGTAAGAATACATGAAGATCCAGATCGGTGCCCACTCGCCGGGATTGTCGCGTGTGTCGCGATATACATGAGAAGATCGTTGGGTCATCTCGGATCATTGTCGGGCATCAAAGAAATTTGTTCAAGTTTCTTGAAGGTATATTTAATCATAAAATATCATATTATCTTATTATTTTTCATGAAAATCGCACAATGTCATTTTTTACGGTCACGACGTCGTTCTTCGAACATTTTCCGTTGCGCGGCTCTAACACTGGTATTAGAGCAAGGCAGCGTTTTTCATGAAAAATATGTCTCCTAATCTTTGTTTTGCAACATACGTCGTTGTGATCCGGTTCATTAATCGTTTTTTGACTGCGTATGTCGACGGTTTTTAAATTAAGATTAGGTTAAATGTAAGTCTCGTGAGTGGAGGCATAGGTTATGCGATGTAATTTATATTTCATTCAGTTTTTTTTTTGGATTCATCTTGTAAATCGAATTACAAAACAGAGATCGAAAGCAGGGAAGAAAATCAAGAAGGAGCGGCGGCAACCTGTGCGGACAGCGGACTGTCGCTGCGTTCGGCAGCAGTTTTCGAGGCTTCCGAGAATTTTTTTTCAAAGCGATTTTTTCGCTAGAATTAATTTCAATCCGTTAGCTTTCCAATGGTGGTTCGATGGCGGCAAGGCGACGACGAGAAGGGGTCCGAAAAAATTTTCAAAGAAGGTGCTACAGAATCCCGCCATGAACAGTGATGCGATTTTTGAGGATTTTTTTGGGGCACTTCTGCTTCGAATTTTGAGGTGATTTTTTGTGAAGATCTGGCTCAGGATGTTCGCTAGCTCCAGTAATTTTTTGAGACACTCCC
Source organism: Heliamphora ciliata (assembly GCA_032360265.1). Lineage (NCBI taxonomy): Eukaryota > Viridiplantae > Streptophyta > Magnoliopsida > Ericales > Sarraceniaceae > Heliamphora > Heliamphora ciliata. The sequence goes on along the minus strand of JAUMHN010036068.1, from coordinate 621 downwards.
AGGTCCAGGAGACGCATCAAACAGCCAAGCTGGTACATAGCAGAATTTTCGACAGTGAAGGGGGCTGTTTGGGCTTCTTTTTCAGATTGGTCCAGGCGATCCAGCGGTGGTCCGGTGCTGTGGTGGTGGTCCGAGGGCTGAGGAAGAAGGTCGATTCTTTGACGGCTCTTTTAGGGTTTTAAAATCCTAACCGTTTAATCTTTAATCCGAGACCATCGGATTAAAAGATTTTATTATGTTTTTCCTTTTATGCATATTTTTATTAACGGAAGTATATTACGAAAAATGATTTTATAAAATAAATAATCCTAGCAATTTTTAAAATGGGAAAATAAATAGATAATTATTTATTTAATTTTTGAGTTGAAAATTAATTAAAGTTTTTAATTAAAGTCTGGGTAATTAATTTCTTTCACAAAATTAAATAAGAAAAGTTTTTATTTATTTTATTAAGGTTAAACAAGGAAATTTTAATTGATTAAAACTGAATTTATTTTAATCAGAAATTAAAATATGTTTAATCGCTTAAAATAAAAAAAAAAGAAAAAATTCTCGATTTTTAAAATATTAAGTGGGAGAAGGGTTTAGTCACAGATAAATCCTACGGTCTCCATTACACGT
>JAUMHN010035958.1:0-28749 GCA_032360265.1 Heliamphora ciliata | reverse complement strand
GGTTGATATAGGTTGTTGGATACCTATGAAATGTTCTGTCTACGTGACGTGTTTGGTCGAGTGACTCGCTGGAGTCAAGTGACTTTGTGGCTGTGACGCCAGATCAGTTTTCGGTATTATGAAACCTTGTCCCAGATAATGGTGTGCCACCTGATGTTTCTCCTGGGTGAGAATTGGGTTTCGTGACAGAAGTTCGAGTAGAGGATGAAGATTGGAGGGTTTGCTGAGATACAATCTTTGGTATTCTAGGTCAGTTACGTGAGTTTCTCTCTGGTGAGCTTCTCTCTAGAGTCAAGTGTTGTGTTGTTGCTCATGGATTGGCTGCATGTCAGCTTCTGTGGTGCTAATGTTGGCATCTGTAGGGTGATGATGTGGTATCAAAGTCGGTGGTCATCTGGTGATCGTCAGGATTTGAGTAAAGTTTGTGTGCTGGGTGTGTGACTTCACGTGATCGATGTCGGAGTTCGACGTCGTGTGTTTGGACTTGTGGAGATAGTCCTTGGTGGGTATTGTGAGGTGTGATTGAGCTAGTATGTGGCAATGGGGACGAGGGTGATAGTCTCTGTGTTCGAGCATAGAACATGTTTGTGATCGAGTACCATGGTAGATTTGTCTCGTGTGATGCGTTTGTTGTCAAAGTGGTTTGAGTTCGGTGAGAGTTATGTTTCAAGGTTTGGTAGCATGAGCTGAATCTTGATTCGATGTTTTCTAGATGTTTCCCAAATGACTGTGATGTCAGTGGAGCTGGCATGTGTGAACAGTCTGTATAGAGATTGATTCCTTAAGGACGTGTATTCTTGGTATCAGTTATGTGATAATTTCAGTTGTGGGGTTTCAGTTGCTGAGGCATATCTGCTGTTGTACAGTGTTGCCGGAGCGTTTCTGTTGTTGCACAGTGTTGTTGGGTTTGCACTAGGGTTGTTGATGATTGATGGACTATGTTTGGCTTAAGAAGCAGTGTTGAATTTCGAGTATGAAATTCCTTTAAGGGCGGAGAGTTGTGAGATCCTGACCTATTTCTTTTTGGAATGATTTGAGTGTTTAAGGTATTAGGATTACACTTTTGACCTCGGTGATGTTTTAGAGACATATTTAGTTTTGTTCGAGGTTACAAAACATGTTCCGTCATCAAAAACAGCTTGAGAAATATGGAAGTGAGGATTCAGTCGATTGAGGAGCTTGATCCAGTCGACTGAGTGCATTCTAGTAGCTTTCAGTCGACTGACCAAGTGGGTCCAGTCGACTAGACTTGAGGCGGTGTGATGTTTTGGATTTCCAGAAGGTTTTTCAGTTGATTGGAATGGGGGTCCAGTCGACTGACCTATGATATTTTTGGGCGTTTTCTATAAATATCTAACCTTGGAAGATATTTTTGAGATATTTTGATTTTCAGATCTGGTTTCTCTCTCCCAAAACCTCTACCTTCTATCTAGATTTTGATGGGCCCGGGGCTTGATTTTCAGCGATTAGACAGCGGTTCCTTGCTATTGGTGCTAGGGGCTTCGCATATATCCAGACAGAATTCCATTTTGCCGAGGTTCAATTTTTGAGGCGTCGAATTTTGACCCAACGAGGTAGGATTCTAGACCCTACTGCTGTATAAGAGTGTTATATGTAATTATATGTGTTTTCACCGGGTATAAAATTCATGAAATGTCATATTTATGTTTAAACCTTAGTTTTTCGGGTAAAAAGAATATTTTTCGCTTTTCTTGGTTTATTACATCGTATGACATGTTGATATTGGGTTTTCGAACGGTGTTCTTGAAAATGGTGGAAAATGGTAGTTTTGTGAAAAATCTCATCACTCTGTGTTTTGAAGGTCTAGAGCTAGCCCTTGGGATTGAGTCTCAACTTCTAAAACGTTTTGGGTGAAAATATGTTTTTACATATGTTGTTGATCTCCATGGTCTATGGATGGGATCTCTTTTATATACACGTGTTGTATATCTGTTTGCGGGTTGGTTTTGAAATGTTTATCTATAGATGTACCGTGGCAGTGGGTTTGGTTGAGTTGGGCTTTCATTACTCCTCGGTGTAAGTCCGGAAACGTGCGCAGCTTAGGTGCTCTGTACCTTTGGATTAGTCGCCGTTAATTGAGTGATTGGGTACTTTGTACCCTTGGGATCAGGTCCCATAAATTAAGCAGTAGATGCTCTGTACCTTCGGGTTGAATCCCGTAAATTGAGTGGTTGGTGGGCGCTCTGGACCCTCGAGCTTGACCCATAAATTGAGTAGTTACGTTGTTGTGACTTCGTATAGAACTTGTCATTACCAAGTCTGTGGGCCTAGGGTAATGGACGAGAGTCTATAATTATTGCCTTTGTCTTGAGTTGACAGAGTCGGTACATAAGATTACATTTGATCTTTCTCCTCGGCTGTGTGGCCTGAGTCGAGCTTACTGTTTATTTACAGCTTTTCCTTAACTGTGGCATAATATCTGTTAGGATGATATGCATAGTTTAAAGGATGGAAAATGTGAGGTTTTATTAGATAAAACCTTTTTGAGACTCGTGATAGTCTGACAAAAATCTTGTGGTTTTGGAAGAAAAACCTTTTTGGCTCCAATAGTTGAGCTTGTATGATTATGATTGCATAGCCTGCTTTATAGGTTTACTCTCTGTTTTCTATTGGGCTTCGGCTCACGACGTGAGATTTTGCTGTAAAACCTTTTTCAAGTAAGCGTGGTCCAGTAGGTTGACCTGGTGATACCCGGAGGAGGATGATGACAAGATCCTGTTGCCTTGTCTTTGTTAGGTAGTTTTTACCTTTCTGTATAAGTTTCATGTTTTGAGATAACATGTTGTAAATCGTATGAGATTCTTATGGATGTATGCATGTTTTAATATTTTCGAGGGAACCTCGGGTTGGTTGTTGTTTTCCGTAGTTTCTTACTACGTTTTTCATTGTTGGGTTCAACGGTTTACAAACGGAATTTTCAAATGATTTGTGCTTCATTTAAACTCTTGTGCTTCGAGGAAGATTTTTGGAACGGCCTAAGCTTCTTTAAAATGAAAAGATTTCCTATTCCAAACATGTATTTTTGTTTTTAAAAGCTTAGGTTGTGAGGCTGTAACTGTAGTTTTTTGGCTACTCTTTTAAATCAATAAACCCTCGGCAGTACGTTTTTACAAAGGTTTTGACCTTATTTGGTCTTTTGGTTTTTAAATCCTTTTTGTTTGCGCAGTTTACTGGTTGTTCTGTGGCTTTTCGCGTGACCTGAAGTTTGGGACATGACAATTTAATTGAAGAATTTGGGAGACTTATGAAAATCTATACTAATTCATGATTTACTCAAATTGATTTCATATAAAAAGGGTTTGGTTTATTATTGTTAGACAAAGGTTAATTGTCGAATGTATAAATATTGCTTCAGTCTTGTGATATGAATTTATTAGTGAACTTGAAATAAAGATAGATGACTTAAATGTATTTAGATAATTGCATGAGAATGGGAACGGTTTTGTGAATGTGAAATTAGAATAAATGCTTATACAATCTAATTAGAAACACTTGGAAATTTGTGAACCTTTTAATAGAATAGAAGTTAAGAAATTATTGAATGAGTTTGTAACAGATGAACCATTGAAGTGTAATTGGATCCACTTGACTTGTTAGTTTGTGAATGAGGTATTTGATGTTTAAAAAAGTGATTTAAAAATGATATGATTATGAAATATTATCTGGAATTAAAATTTGAATGGATAAATCCAATAGATGATGATAGAAACTTATGGAAGTTTGTTTTAGATCATGATATCGAATTTAAAAGTGAGTTTCAACTTGATATCTATATATATGATGGGTGTATTCCTTTTAAAATGACGTGATCTTGTTTGCATTAATTTTATGTTAGTACTTGGTAACACTGAAAAGAAAGAAGTGAATTATGAGAAATTGTCTAACGAAGTTTATGATGCATTTGATTTGGATGGAGAAACGGGATACTAAAGCAAAGTGTGTATTGGAAACTAAATGAGAAATTGGAATTTGGAATGGAAATGATATTTCGTAGCAATGATTGGGAGAGGAACCATTCGTGGGTTGAACTCCTGGATTGTGGAAATAAATGTGATTAACAAATAACAAACCGTATAGACTGATGTGGATTAAGTTGCGCTTGCACAGCTCTGGGGTGAAAGACTGAAAACATGCGCAAGATGGGAACCACATGCTCACAGGTTAGCCCCCAAAATGTGGTGGTTGTGTCGTGATGAATTATAGAGCGACCAATTCCATAATGGCTTCGCGTAGCCAATTGGGGGTGAATGGGGCGATATTTCTATAAGCTGCGTCTGACACCGGTTCATTAGATGTAATACGATTTTGAGAAAACTGGGTAATGAGTTAAAAATGGGAATAATGCGAATGAAAGGAATGAGTTAAAAAGGGACATTTGTGTGCCTGGGTGTGTGTATAAGCGAAAAATGACTTTGTGAAACTTATATTTATTTTTATTTCGGTTACACCCATCACACCTCACAAATCATGCATTGCACTTTCTTTAATCTTATCCTACGAGCTTCGGCTCAAGTTGTATGTATCCAAATTTTTACAAGTTTTAATAAAAGAAAAGCAAGCAAAGGTTGGGATCTTGATGAATATTTTGAAGAAAGGAGCAATTTTATTATTTTGATTTATGGATGTAATTATATATATATATATGTTTAAATCTCATATCTTTGCTTTAAAATATTGTGTTGGGAGACTTTAATGAGAATTATTTGGATAAATGTAATTATCAGATGAATCTAGTAACATTCATATATGATTTAATGCTCATGGAAATGAAGGCAATAGTAATGGAATGATGCTTGTGAGTCATTGTGTAATTAAATTCTGTTTAGCTAGTAGACAGTTTTAATTGTGATTGGGTATTGATATCCAGGTGGTACCTGAGTATATACTGTGATTTGAATTTGATAGGAAATTTTGGGATAGTCCAGAAAACAGAGAAGACTCTGCCGAATTTTTTTTTTGAATTATACTTAGAATATTTTTAAAGCTTTGGAAAGGAATTTCTTTTAAACCAAATTAAATCCAAGTGTTTTCTTTAAAGAAAGTTTAAACGACAAAATTTGGTTTTATAAAAAGGAGTCGTCTCGGTTATTCTTTAAAAAAAATTAGGTTATCAAATGGGGTTCACGTGCCTCAGGTCGAGGGCGTGACACAAAATCCCTATTCACGACCTCTGTCAAAGTTCCAATTGAACTTTGTAAGAGGCATGAACATGTCAAGGAAATGCTTCAGATGTGGACAAGAGGGACACATGATTCGTGATTGTCCTCAATAGCATCCAACTAACCCCAACACACGAACAGGCAGCAATTCGCAAGCTTCGATTAAGGGTTCAGGATCTTTATATCAATCACAGCCCAAGCCAGGCCAAGAAAAAGGTTTTGGGACAGCTAGAATGTCAGTAGCCCCAAGATTCTTCTCACTACAAGAGAAGGAAGGATGTGACCTCTCAACCATTCAAGGTACCCTCATACTTTCAAATTCATGGGTATAAGTTTTATTTGATTCTAGCACTTCACATTCGTTTATATCAACTGCCTGTGTTACCTTGTCAAGTTTCGAACAGGAACCACTAAAAATTGCGATGAGTGTAGCATCACCCCTAGGAGGCAATTTTAGGGTAGAACTAGTTTACAAGTCATGTGACATCGAAATCTCAGGTCTCCATTTAATGTGCGACCTTAAAGTGATCAAAATAGCTAATTTTGATATCATCCTCAACATAGACTAGCTATCTAGCTATCGAGCTATCATTGATTGTTATCTTCAGAAAGTCATTGCTTATACCTTAGATAGGACACATGTCACGCCCCATACACCAGGGTCACACGAAAGCCCACCAAAATTACCGTTTGAGAAAATAAGATTTGCAGTTGGAAAACCATCAACTCAAAAATATACATCATTTGGATAAAAATCCCCACAATTCAACTCTCTTAAACAGTAAACATGCATTCTCATACATGAATAAATTTATCGCCTCAAGGCATACAAAATCAGCCATCTGAAACAGGCGCCACATGTATAAGTACATGTCCAAAATAGGAAAACTACAACTAGTCTTCCGCTACCACAGGAATCTAGGTCAACTCCTCATGCTCACTTGAAAAGGTTTACAGCAAAATCCCACACCGTGGGCCGAAGCCCAATAGAACATAGATGGTAAAAGTGTAAAGAAGGCTATGCAATCATAAGCATACGAGCTTAACCACAAAAGCCAAAAAGGTTTTCCTTCCAAAACCACAAGTTTTCCATTAGACTAACACGAGTCTCAAAAGGTTTTATCTCACAAAACCCCACATTATTCATCCTTCAAACTATGCATATCATCCTAATAGATATCATGCCACAGTTAAGGGAAAGCTGTAAAAATACAGTAAGCTTCACTCCGGCCACACACCCGAGGAGAAAAGATCAAATGTAATCCTATGTACCGACTCCGCCACACAGACAAAGGTAACAACTATAGACTCTCGTCCATTACCCTAGACCCACGGGCTTAGTAATGATATGTTCTATATGAAGTCACGACAACGACGCCATTAACGGGGAGGCACCCGAACCGCTCAATTTATGGGAGATAACTGAAGGTACAGAGCACCTACTGCTTACTTTTCGGGACCTGAACCCGATGGTACAAAGCACCCACACATACTCAATTTACGGGGACTAACCCGAAGGTACAGAGCACCTACGCTACGCACGTTTTTGGACTTACAGCGAAGAGCAATAGAAGCCCAACTCAACTAAACCCACTGTCACAGTACATCTATGGAAAACATTTAAAACCCAACCATAACTCAACTACGAAAAACCCACAAAACAGTTTATACAACACATGTATAAAAGAGATTCAATCCATTATAATGGAGATCTAAACCATTTCCAACAAAACGTTTGAAAGATGAGACTCAATCCTGCAGGTTAGCTCCAAACCTCCAAAAAGATGTTTTTTACCATCTTCTCAAAACACCTCGTTTTCAAACCTCCTTTTGAATACTACGGATACCACGTACCCGAAACATGTATACAACCAAGAATAGGCATAAAAAACTACTTTTACCCAAAACCAAGTATTACACATGAAAATCACATTTGATGTATTTTCTACCCAGTAAAAACACAAATAATTACATATATCACCCTTATAGAGCTGTAGGGTCTAGAATCCTACCTCGGAGAGTCAAGAACTCGACCTCTCAAAACTGAACGGCATTAAAACGAGAATTCGACCGGATAGATGCGAGCCCTTGGCCTCGATAGCAAGGATCCACAAAGGAACTAACACAAAACCAAGCCCCGGGCCCTCAAAGCTAGAGAGAAGGCAGAGAAAAGGGGTTTCTTAGCTGAGAAGAAAGAGAATATGAAAATATCTCAGCCCCTGGAATATATATAGAAATGCCAAAAAGGTACTGTTCAGTCGACCGAACCCCTAAGTTCAGTCGATCGAACCCAAAATTTTTGGTTCAGTCGACTGGGCCAAGCCCTCCAGTAGACGGAACTGCAGGGCAGAGTGTTTTCCAATGCTTTTTGGGCAAAAATAGGTTTTTAAGGTCCAAACAAGCCTCTATCAAACGCCGAAAAGCGTATAACACACTTATACATGTTGTTCTACAACTTTAAAGCATAACTCATTCATCGATGCTATTTATATACTCAAAAAATGCACATCAAATATATAAATAACATAAAAGAAAAGGTTTAGGGTCTCACAACTCTCCCCCCTTAAGGAATTTTTCCCCCAAAATTCGCAAGAAGTTCACGAGGTAAACAGGTCTGGGTATCTAGCACGCATCCCTGACTCGAGCTCCCATGTCGCTTCTTCAACCCTGTGATAAAGCCATAGGACCTTGACATAAGCAATCGTTCTCCCCCGCAACACCTGCTCCTTTGTATCAAGAATCCTCACTGAACGCTCCTCATAAGTGGCATCCTCATCAACCTGTAGCTCAGCCCAATCTAGCACATGTGAAGGATCAGGCTCGTACCTCCGAAGCATAGAAACGTGGAACACATTATGCACAGATGCTAACTGAGGTGGCAAAGCCAGACGATAAGCATCCTCACAAATCCTGTCGAGGATCTCAAATGGTCCAATGAAGGGCGGTGATAGCTTCCCTCTACGACCAAACCTCATCAAACCTCTACGTGGCGAGACCTTTAGAAACACATGATCCCCCATTGCAAACTCCAAAGGTCACCTTCTCTGATATCCATAACTCTTTTGGCGGCTCTGCGCTGTCATAAGGCGGTAGCGAATCACGACAACCTTCTCTGTCGTCTCCCGTGCCATGTTGGGTCCCAAAACTGTGGTCTCCCCCACCTCTACCCAACACACGGGTGATCTACATGGTCTACTATACAAAGCCTCATACGGTGCCATTCCAATACTGGACTGATAGCTGTTGTTGTATGTAAACTCTGCCAGCGGTAAATGATCCTCCCATGAACCTCTGAAGTCAACGACACAAGCCCTCAGTATATCCTCCAGAATCTGTATATTCCTCTTAGACTGACCATCCGTCTAGGGGTGAAAAGCAGTACTGAACATCAAGTTCATCCCCAAAGCCTCCTGAAGACTCCGCCAAAAGCGCGAGGTAAAGCGCGGGTCTCGGTCAGAAACAATAGACACTAGCACTCCATGCAACCGGACTATCTCTCTGACATATAAGCTACTCAGTTGTTCCACCGAATCCTTCACTCGGATGGGAAGAAAGTGTGCAGACTTCGTCAACCTATCAACCACGACCCAAATGGCGTCGTATCCCCGAGGTGAGCGAGGAAATCCTGACACAAAATCCATCGTGATGTTCTCCCACTTCCACTCTATTATAGGCAACTACTGTAACAAACCTGTCGGTCTCTGGTGTTCTGCCTTCACCTTCTAACAAGTAAGGCACCGAGAAACAAACTGGATCACGTCTCTCTTCATTCTTGTCCAATAGAACTGACGACATAGGTCATGATACATCTTCATGCCTCCAGGATGCACTGCAAGGCGAGAATGATGACACTCACGTAGTAGATCAGCTCGGCATGACTCTGGCACAAACAACCTCCCAACCAACCTCAGACTCCGATCGGAACCCACATTCCATCCTGTTGTGCCCTCTCCACTAGTAACACGATCTCGTATCATCTGAGCCTCTTGGTCCATTTGCTGAACCTCTAGAAAACTGTCGATAATACCCTGCCAAACCTAGAAAACTACGAATCTCAAAGTCGCTCTTCGGTCTCTCCCACCTGGTCACAGCATCAGTCTTCGATGAATCCACAGGTACCCCGTTTGTCGACACTACATGTCCAAGAAACCTCACCTCAAACATCCAAAACTTGCACTTCTCGAACTTCGGATACAAGCGATGCTCTCTCAAAATCTATAGCACTATCCGCAGGTGATCCTCATGTGCCTCCCTAGTGGGTGAATATATCAAAATATCATCCACAAATACCACCACAAAACTATCCAAATAAAGATGAAAGATCAGATTCATCAAACTCATGAACGTAGTAGGAGTGTTCATCAGACCGAATGGCATAACCAGATACTCGTAGTGACCATAGCGAGTCCGGAAGGCAGTCTTCGCTATGTCCTCGTCCCTAATCCTCAACTGATGATATCCTGACCTCAAGTCAATCTCTGAGAACCAGCTCGAACCCTTCAGCTGATCAAACAAATCATCTATCCTCGGCATCGAATACTTATTCTCCACTGTCACCTAATTCAGCTTTCGATAGTCGATACACAAATGCAAAGATCAATCCTTCTTTTTGGCAAAAAGAGCAAGAGCTCACCACCGCGAAGTACTCGGGTGTATAAACCCTCTGTCTAGCAACTCCTGAAGCTGTACCTTGAGTTCATGCAACTCAGCGGGTGCAAAATGATAGGACAGTATAGATATAGGAGCAGCTCCGGGAACTAAATCAATATAGAACTCTACTTCACGGCTCGATGGCAACTCAAACAGATCGTCAGGAAAGATATCTGAGTAGTCGCAAACCACTGGAGGTAACTCTCCTCGAACCCCAACTACCTCATCCAACATAAGGGCTGAAAAGAGGAAACCTAGGTTGCCCTGGTTTCACACAGCACTGGGCAAAGACATCAAACCCTCATCCCGGTCACCCACAAAACAAAAGAAATCTCCCGCCGGTGTGCAAATCGTTACCCTCCGTCGATCGTAATCGATGAAGGCACGATAAGTGGTCAGCCAATCCATCCCTAAGATGACATCAAACGCGGTCATGTCTAAAATAACAAAGTCAAACTCTAAACAACGACCGGCGACCTCCAACACGTAGGATCTACAAACAAGACTCAACGTCACACTCCCACTGACTGGGGTCTCCACGCTCAAAGTACTACCTAACTAGTCCATTTTTAGCCCCAAAGTAGATGCAAAAGTAGATGATATAAACGATGCTCTGATGTCGATAAAAACATTGGCCCATGATCTATAGACTAGAAAAGTACCTCTGATCATGGAGGTGGTAGCAGCAGCATCGGGTACGATCAGTGCTCTAGATGAACTAGGGTCTACAAGAACATAAGCTCTAGCCTGTCCACTGTGGCCTTGTACTGCGGATTGTCTGCCAGACTGTACAGATGCGCCCCCTTCTGCGAATCTAGATGGCTGGCGTCCCTGGGCAGATGGAGTAATAGGTGCTCCAGCTGTACTCTGCATACTCCCTCCTCTAGGGCAATCCCTCCGGATGTACCCAGACTGGCTGCACTCAAAACATATCACTGACCCCCTCCCCTGTGCCTGCGACTGCGACTGTGCCTGAACAGGTGCTGGACTCCGGCATTCTGCTACATGATGCCTTGGCCGCTGACTTTTGTAATAAAGAAGCTCCCTCTGCTCCGACCTTCCCGTTGAAGCTCCGGGAGTCCTGGGTGTAGAAGACTGTGGCAGATACGACTCCACCGGATAAGAACTCGGACCAGACGTCCGTCGACGCTTGTTCTCCTTGCATCCCTAGGATTGAGCACGTCCCCCGTCCTGCTGACTCCTACTGTCCCTGTCTCTGCGCGTTTCATTCAGAGTATCTTCCACTTTCATGGCCATCTGTACCAACTCTATAAAGACCTATGTCTGAAATGCTGCCACTCTGTCTCAGATAGCAGGCCTCAAACCCCTCTCAAATCGCTTAGCACGGAACTCATCAATAGGTTCGATCTCCTCTGTAAATCAGGATAGGCTAGTAAACTCGGCCTCATACTCAGTCACTGTCATCGTCCCCTAAGTCAGGAAAAGAAAATCCTCTCTGTAGCGATCCCTCAAAGTTGCTGGAAAGTATTTCTCTAAAAATACCTTCGTGAATACCTCCCAAGTGCCTCCCACTGTGGTCTTAGAAAACTTCCACCACGTGTGAGCACTCCCCCTCAGCTGGAAAGCAGCAAAAGAAACTCGCAGATCATCCTCCTCAATCTGAAGCGTATCCAGAATCCTGGTAACCAGCACCAGCCATTCAGTGGCCACCGTGGGGTTGGGATCCACAAAAAAGGTAGAAGGGTCCAGATGGCGAAACTCACGCATCACAACCGTCGCCCCCGGCTCAGGTATGCTCTCTCTCCCCCTAGAGGCCTCAGCCAATTGTCGGATGGAGCCTACCATCTCACGCATCAAGTCTCTATCAATAGGTCCTTGAGGTGCATTAGCATCCCCAATATTTGGGACTGGAACGTCCCTTCGGCCAGAACCACGACCACGATCTCGACCATGGCCTCGTCCTCCCCGCGTGAACATAATTCTATACGAAAGCAACATAACAGGGTAAGAATCCATACAACATGTTACTGCTCACGTAAAAGACATATCATGTATAAGCATGCTAACACATAGCCACTTAAGATCATGTCATCACATCTCGCATACCGAGAAGAATCAACAAGAAGGACTCATTCATCTGGATAACCTACTTAGATTCTGAGCTAGAAATCACGTCCGCGAAACGCGTCTCTAACATAGCACCCAAGCTTGTTAATCCAAATGCCCAATGGCAAGACTAATCAATCCTAAGGTCCAACCTTCATACCCACGTATACACAACGGTCATGCCAAACATGTTATCATACTTATGTAAGAAAACTCTTGAACACATGCAATCAAGCAGACATACATCCTCACAAGGTGATGTACCCACTTTTCCATGGCTCATAGGTATTCGAACCAAGAGATCTGATACCAAGTTGTCACATACACCAGGGTCACGCGAAAGCCCAACAAAATTACCATTTGAGAAAATAAGATTTGCAATTGAAAAACCATCAACTCAAAAATATACATCATTTGGATAAAAATTTTCACAGTTCAACTCTCTTAAACAGTAAACATACATTCTCATACATGAATAAATATATAACCTCAAGGCGTACAAAATCAGCCTTCTAAAACAGGCGCCACATGTATAAGTACATGTCCAAAACAGAAAAACTACAACTAGTCTTCCGCCACCACAGGAATATAGGTCAACTCCTCATGCTCACCTGAAAAGGTTTACAGAAAAATCCCACACCATGAGTCGAAGTCCAATAGAACATAGACAGTAAAACTGTAAAGCAGGCTATGCAGTCATAAGCATACGGGCTCAACCACAAGAGCCAAAAAGGTTTTTCTTCTAAAATCACAAGTTTTTCATCAGACTAACACGAGTCTCAAAAGGTTTTATCTCATAAAACCCCACATTTTTCATCCTTTAAACTATGCATATCATCCTAATAGATATGATGCCACAGTTAAGGAAAAGTTATAAAAATACAGTAAACTCCACTCAGGCCACACAGCTGAGGAGAAAAGATCAAATATAATCCTATGTACCGACTCTTCCACACAGACAAAGGTAACAACTATAGACTCTCGTCCATTACCCTAAACCCGCAGGCTTAGTAATGACAAGTTCTATACAACGACGCCATTAACGGAGGCACCCGAACTGCTCAATTTACGGGAGATAACCGAAGGTATAGAGCGCCTACTACTTAATTTATGGGACCTGAGCCCGAGGGTACAAAGCACCCACACACACTCAATTTACGGGAACTAACCCGAAGGTACAGAGTACCTATGTTGCGAACGCTTTTGGATTTACACCGAGGAGTAATAGAAGCTCAACTCAACCAAACCCACTATCACGGTACTTCTATGGAAAATATTTAAAACCCAACCGTAGCTCAACTACGAAAAACTCACAAAATAGTTTGTACAACACATGTATAAAAGAGTCTAATCCATCATAATGGAGATCTAAACCATTTCCAACAAAACGTTTGAAAGATGAGACTCAACCCCTCGAGTTAGCTCCAAACCTCCAAAAAGACGTTTTTCACCATCTTCTCAAAACACCTCGTTTTCAAACCTCCTTTTGAAAACTACGGATACCACGTATCCGAAACATGTATACAACCAAGAAAAGACGTAAAAAACCACTTTTACCCAAAACCAAGGTTTACAAATAAAAATCACATTTGAAGTATTTTCTACCCGGTGAAAACACATATCATTACATATATCACCCTTATACAGTAATAGGGTCTAGAATCCTACCTCGGAGAGTCAAGAACTCGATGTCTCAAAACTGAACGGCGTCAGAGCGAGAATTCGACCGAATGGATGCGAAGCCCTCAGCCCCGATAGCAAGAATCCATAAAGGAACAAACACAAAACCATGCCCCGGGCCCTCAAAGCTAGAGAGAAAGCAGAGAAAGGGGGTTTCTTAGCTGAGAAGAAAGAGAATATGAAAATATCTCAGCCCCTGGGATATTTATAGAAACGTCAAAAAGGTACTGTTCAGTCGATCGAACCCTTGAGTTCAGACGATCGAACCCAAAATTTTTGGTTCAGTCGACTGGACCAAGCCCTCCAGTCGACCGAACTATAGGGCATAGTGTTTTTCGACGCTTTTTGGGCAAAAATAGGTTTTTAAGGTCCAAACAAGCCTCTACCAAACTCTGGAAAGCGTATAACACACTTATACATGTTGTTCTATAACTTTAAAGCATAACTCATGCATCGATACTATTCATATACTGAAAAACACACATCAGATATATAAACAACCTAAAAGAAAAGGTTCAGGGTCTCATAACACATTTTTCATTTAAAGGGGGTAGATTTGGAGTTCTTCCCCAAGGAAGTTTTGCAAGTCCTTTGCAGAAAGTTAAGGATGGTTGGTTAGAAGCCTTAACTTTGAACGACGAGATTCAGCCTGAGACGAAACTCGCGAGAGTTGTGTGTGAGTTTATCGACGTATTCCCAGCTTATTTACCAGTCTTACTCCCACATAGAGACATAGATTTCAACATCGATCTACAATCGGGAATCGCTCCGATCTAGATGCCACCCCATCGAATGGCACCTGCCGAATTGAAGGAATTGAAGACATAACTGGAAGAAGTTTAACATAAGGGTTTCATTCGACCTAGTACTTCACCATGGGGAGCACAAGTACTGTTCATTAAGAAGAAAGACGGTTCGTTAAAAATGTGCATAGACTACCATCGAATCAACCAAGTGATGATCAAGAACTGCTATCCACTTCCAAGGATTTATGACTTATTCGATCAACTGAGAGGTTCATAATATTTCTCAAATATTGATTTACGATCGGGTTATCACCAATTGCGAGTTAAAGACAAAGATATTCAGAAGACAGCTTTGTGCACTCATTACGGTCATTACGAATTCGTATTAATGCTATTTGGACTGGCCAATGCACCTGCTATGTTCATGAGTCTAATGAACAAAATCTTCACAGCCTACCTTGATCTGTTCATAGTGATCTTTAACGACAATCAGTTGTATGGAAAGGCTAGTAAATGTGAGTTCTGGTTAAAGGAAGTTAAATTCTTAGGACATGAGGTCTCGAAAAATGGAGTAGTAGTAGACCTAACCTGTAAGAACCCACTTTTTAAGAATAATATTAGCAACGGTAGTTTAGCCAACTAGAATCGCCAACGATTTCCCAACCTGAAGAATTATTCAGTTAACGTTAAAAAAAATTAATAAATAATAATATTAATAATAATAATAATATTGTTCATGGAATAATAATAACAATAAAATAATAGTAACTATGGATAAGCTAATAGCCGAATTAATAAATAATGAAAATAATAGCAATTATAAAATTAAATGTTATAATAATCATAGATAAAATAATATTAAACCAACACACACTCACATTCTCCAACAAAAGGTAATATATATATATATATATATATATATATATATATATATATATAGGAGAATCTCTACAACACACCAATATAATAATAAAAAAAGGTAAAAAGTAACTTTATTATATATGTATAGGTGTATATGTATATATCTCTACAACCCAATATTATAATCAAAAGTAATTTTAAGCTAAATTTTATACTAACATAAACTGACTTAATTAAAATAAGAATACACTACACAAATAATTAAACGGGAAAGCTAATCGTCCTGAAACTATTTACCTAAATTTTTTACCGAAATAGTTATTCACCCTTGTTCATGTCTAAGTTACAGTCCAAATATGCCTGTGGTTGTACGATTACCAAGAAGATTTTATATATATTGTGCTGTTTCAAAATATTTGTATAATAAAATTTGTTTATTTTGTAGTATTTATTAATTTTGTTACCTACATTAAAACTTTAGTTAATTAAATATTTATAACTATATGATGTGATTATATTTATTTATCACTATTTTTTATAAAATTATATTACTATTCATTTATATTTCAGAAGATGTGATGTACTCACAAAATTATTAATGTTCAACTAATTTAGTTTTTTGCACAAATAATTTACTTAATAAATACTACATAATAAATAGTTCCGATCATAAAAATATATAAAAAAATGATAAAGCTAAAATTCCAAACATAGCATTGATTATAAAAATATAAAAGACTCAAACATTTTTCAGGAGAATATTTTGTTTAGGTGCAAAATATCAGAAACTCAAACACAATTCTCTATTTGTCATGCCCCAAAATTTGGGGTCACGTGAAAATCTACCAAATACCAGTTTTATAAAAATAAGTTTTCATACATTCAAACCCACCTGTTGAAATCAAATGAAAACCCAACATGCATCTCTCATAAACGGTAAACATCCTATATCATGCATAAGTATATTGCCCAGAGGCGTACAAGCATGCCTTCAAATAGGCATACTAAAAGGAAAACTAGTAAAGTCTTCCACCATCAAAGGCACCACTAGATCAACTCCTCGGGATCATCAACCTCCAAACTTGAAAATGATTTTACAGCAAAAATCCCACACTGTGAGCTGAAACCCAATAGAAACAGACTATAAAACTGTAAAGCGGAATATGCAATCATATGGTGGGAGCTAACTCAACCACAAAGCCCAAAAAGGTTTTTCGTCCCAAAAACCACACGTGTTCCATCAAGCTAACACGAGCCTCCAAAACGGTTTTACATCATAAAATCCCACATTTCCATCTTCAAAACCATGCATATCAACAATGCAAATAAAGTTTTCATAGTTAAAGAAAAGCAGTAACCAAAACGTTATATTCCACCCCGATCACACACCGCGTGAAGAGAAAAGATATTTTTCACTCGGAACACACACAGCAGAGGAAAATAAACTGGTAAAATAGTATGCTCCACTCAGGCCACACAGTCGAGGAGAAAGATAAAATGAATCTTATGTACCAACTCCGTCACAAGGAGACAGATGTAGCAACTAAGACTCCTGGCCTTTTACCCAATCCATACACATCGTAGGACCGGTTAGGTAAATGCAAGTTCTATACGAAGCCACCACAACGTAAAGCTTAATTTATGGGCCCAAAACTCGAGGGTACAAAGCACCCAACCACTTAATTTATGGCAACTAGTCCAAAGGTACAAAACACCTACTCTGCGCACATTTCCGGACTTACACTGAGGGCAACTCGTGCGAAATACCCGCTATCCCAGTACATCTAGAGAATCATTTTACAAAATCAAAACGTTTTCACATTTATACAAAAATCCATCCATCAATATGGAGATCAAACAAGCATATAGATCCATCTATTAATATGGAGATCAAACAAAACATGTAAAAACATGAATTTCAAAGCTATACAACATATGTATAAAAAGGAGATCCAATGCATCTACCATGGAGATCAACATGTATGTAAAAACACACACTTTTATGAAACGTTTTCAAGGTTGAGCCTCAACCCCAAGGGCCAGCTCCAAACCCCCAAAACAAAACATATTTCTCAAAGTTTTCGTAAAAACTTCTTTTGCAAATCAATCATTTCCCAAAAATAACCACCAAATCATCCAAGCAACCACCAAACGCCCACACAGGACCCTAGTCGACTGGCCCACGCCCCCAGTCGGCTGAACAACTCTCCGAAAAGAGAGAATCAAAATAGAAGCAATTTCAGTCGACTGACCTCCCAGGTCCAGTCGACTGAACACCCAAAATGATGATCTAGTCGACAGATATTATGATTCAGTCGACTGATCCTGCCCAAAAAATATTTTACGCTACGGTTTTTGCCTTCAAGCCTCAAATCAAGCCTTCAAAGACCCATCAAACACCCTCGGACATCCACACATCCAAGCCTTACACCACAACCTCGTACGAAAACTCTCAAAACACGTTTTCATCCACCAAAAATGACAAAAAATGGTTTTAAGTTAAAAACCCGATTTATCAAAACATAAATCACCTTTTTCATGCATTTTTAGACTGTGAAACAACACAAGATTACATATAGCACCCTTAAACATTTATACAGTCTAGAATCCTACCTCGGTGAGTTAAAAATTTGATGCCTTGATCTACGTGCAAAACTGAGCTTCGTCAAAATAAAATTTCGTCTGGATAGATGCGTAGAGCACGATGCCTATAACAAGGATCGGCTGTTGGTCGGCCAAAAACCAAGCCCCGGATCCCTGAGAAGTTAGAGAGAAGGTAGAGAAAAAAATGAGGAAACATAGTTATTAAGTTTTGAAAATATCTTTTGAAAATATTTAACTCCAGGTATTTATAGGCCCTCCAAAATATCTTTTTTTTTGAGATTTTAAAATTCACACCGTAACTCTCCGTAGCCCCCAGGACCAACCCCGCATGTTTATTTAAGCCAAAACATGCATCAAAACGCATATAAGCATATTAAAACGAAAATGCCAAAACGTGTTGAAAAACACCGAATATGCATAAATATCAAAATAAAACGATACAGGGTCTCACAACTCTCCCCCCTTTAAGGTATTTTGCCCTAGAAATTCATTACAAGGTCACGAGGTAAACAACTCCTGGTATCTAGCACGAAACCCAGACTCAAGCTCCCAAGTCACTTCCTCAAACCCGTGATGAAGCCACGGAACTTTGACATAAGCTATCGTTCTCCCCCGTAACAATTGTTCCTTCATATCTAGAATCTTCACAGGATGCTCCTCATATGTGATATCCTCATCAATTTGCAACTTGACCAAATCCAGGACATGTGAAGGATCAGGCACATACCTCCGAAGTATAAAAACGTGAAACACGTTGTGCACGGATGCTAACTAAGTTAGCAAGGCTAGATGGTATGCTACTACCCCAATCCTTTCTAGGATCTCGAAGGGTCCAATAAAGTGTGGTGATAGCTTCCCACTACGGCCAAATCTCATCAACCCTCTACGTGGTGAGACCTTCAGAAACACATGATCTCCCACTGCAAACTCCAAAGGTCTCCTCCTCTAATCAGCATAACTCTTCTGGCGGCTCTGTGCTGTCACTAGACGCTAACGAATCACTACATTCTTCTCGGTCGTCTCCCGTACTAGGTCGGGTCCCAAAACAGTGGTCTCACCCACATTTGCCCAACACACCGGCGATCTGCATGGCCTACCATACAGAGCCTCATACGATGCCATCCCAATACTGGACTAATAGCTGTTGTTGCAAGCAAACTCTGCCAATGATAGATGATCCTCCCATGAACCCTAAAATTTAAGCACACAGGCTCTCAACATGTCCTCTAAAATCTGGATGGTCCTCTCAGACTGACCATCGGCCTGTGGGTGGAAAGCTGTGCTGGAAGTCAAGCTCGACCCCAATGCCATCTGAAGACTCTGCCAAAAGCGAGATGTAAAGCGCGGGTCTCAATCAGAAACAATAGTCACCGGTACTCCGTGTAGTCGGACTATCTCCCCAACAAACAACATACCCAATCTGTCTGGTGAATCCCCACTCGAATGGGAAGAAAATGTGCCGACTTCGTCAACCTATCAACCACAACCCAAACAGCATCGTGTCCTACTGGCGATCGAGGAAGTCCTGATACAAAATCCATCGTGATATGCTCCCACTTCCACTCAGATATAGGCAACGACTATAACAATCCTGTTGGTCTCTGGTGTGCCACCTTTACTTGCTAACAATTAAGGCATCGAGAAATGAACCGAATCACTTCCCTCTTCATTCTCATCCACCAGAATTGATGACGAAAATCATGATACATCTTCGTGCCTCCTGGAGGCACTGCAAGACGTGAGTGGTGAAACTCATGTAGTAGCCTATCACGGCACAACTCTGGCACAAATAGACGCCCTGTCAACCTCAAACTCTGATCTGAACCCACCACCCATCCTGTTGTGTCCTTCCCACTGGCAATACGATCCCGTATCAACTGAGCCTCCTGATCGGTTCGTTGAGCCTCTAACACGCGTGCAACCAATGCGGGCTGTGAAGCTACTGAATATAAAGTCGCACCTGTCTCTGTCTCCGCGAGACATAGATCAAACTCCCCAACATCTCTAAGCATATCACATTCTCGTATAGCCATAAAAGCTAACAAACCATGAGATCTCCTACTGAGCGCATCAGCTACCACATTTGCCTTTCCCGGGTAGTGCTGCAAATCAAGGTCGTAGTCTCCCAACAACTCCATCCTTCTTCGTTGGCGAAGATTCAAGTCTTTTTGCAAAAACAAGTATTTTAACCTCTTGTGATCAGAGAAAACCTATAAGTGCTCACCATATAGATAATTCTGCCAAATTTTCAAGGCGAAGACCACGGCTGCTAACTCCAGATCGTGTGTCAGGTAGTTCTTCTCATGTGCCTTCGACTGTCGTGAAATGTAGGCTACAACCTTACCTCCCTGCATCAATACACAGCCCAAACCATGTGTGATGTGTCGCAATACACTGTATACCCTGGGCCTCGCTCTAGAATAATCGACACTCGTGCACTGGTCAATCTCCTCTTCAGCTCTTGGAAAACAAGACTCACTCCACACAAACATAACTCCCTTCTGTGTCAGACGCATCATAGGTGCTGCCAACCTGGAAAAGTCCTTGACGAATCGCCGATAATAACCTGCTTGACCCAAAAAACTGCGGATCTCGAAGACGTTCTTCGGTCGCTGCCAATCCATCACAGCATCAGTTTTTGACAAGTCCACTGATACCCCATCCTTCGACACCACATGTCCAAAGAATCTTACCTCTGACATCCAGAACTCACACTTCTCAAACTTTGCATACAAGCGATGTTCTCTCAGAAGCTGCAAGACAACATGCAGATGCTCCTCATACATCTCCCTCGTGGGTGAATAGATCAGAATGTCATCCGCGAATACCACCACAAAACTATCTAGATAAGGGTGGAAGATACGATTCATCAAACCCATAAAAGTCGCAGGGGCGTTCGTTAAACCGAACGGCATGACTAGAAACTCGTAGTGACCATAGCGAGTCCGAAAGGCGGTCTTTGCTATGTCTTCTTCTCTAATCCTCGGCTGATGATACCCTGACCTCAAGTCAATCTTCGAAAAGCAGCGCGATCCCTTCAGCTGATCAAACAGGTCATCAATCCTAGGCATAGGATGCTTGTTCTTGACCGTCACCTGATTCAGCTTCTTATAATCTATGCACAGTCTCAAAGACCCATCCTTCTTCTTTGCAAAAAGAGCTGGAGCTCCCTATAGAGACGTACTCGGCCATACAAACCCCTTATCTAGCAACTCTTGCAACTGCATCTTGAGTTCTCGCAACGCAGCTGGTGCGAAGCGATACGATGGCATAGAGATGGGAGCAGCTCCTAGAACAAGATCAATAGAGAAGTCCACATCTCAGCTCAGTGGTAACTCAAACAGATCATCAGGAAAGACATCTGGGTAATCACAGACCACAGGGGGTAGCTCTCCTTGAGCCTCGCCTAGCTCACCCAGCTCATCCAACCTGAGGGCAGAAAAGAGGAAACCCAAGTTCCCTCAAACCCGAGTGACACCAGGCATAGACACCAAGCCCTCATCTCGATCACCCACAAAGTAGAAGTAGTCACCCTCTAGCATACAAATCGACACTCTCCGTCACTCACAATCTATAAAGACACGGTAGGTAGTCAGCAAGTCCATCCCTAGGATGACATCAAACGCGATCAAGTCTAGAATGATAAAATCAAACTCTAAACAACGACCGGCGACTCCTAACTCACAAGATCTGCAAACTCTACTCAATACCATATTCTCGCTAACTGGGGTCTCTACGCTCAACGCACTACCCAACGGGTTTATTCATAACCCCAATGTAGATGCAAAGGCAAAAGAGATAAAAGAATATGATGCTCCCGTGTCAATGAGAACACTGGCCTATGATCTAAAGACTAGAAGAGTACCTCTGATCATGGCTGGAGTAGCAGAAACATCAGATGCAACTAGTGCTTTGGAAGCACTGTAATCAGCAAGAACATAAGCCCTGGCTTACGGTGGTCTGGTCTGCCCACCAAAACCCTGAGTCATCGGCTACCTCACAGACTATGCTGAAGTACCTCCCTCTGCAAACCTAGACGTCTGGGCCCTAGGTTGCTGAGGAGTCTGCCGTCTCTGCGCAGATGGAGCAGCTAGCGCTCTGGTCGCACCCTGGAAACTCCCTTCTCGGGGACAGAACTTATGGATGTGCCTGGACATACCACACCCAAAACATACTAGTGGGTCTTTCGCCTGTGACTGGATAGATACTGAACTCTGTACTTGGCCTTTCTGCGGGAACTCAACTGAACGATGCCCCGGCTGTCTGCATCGATAACAAATCAACCCTCTTTGCTCTGGCCTTCCTGCCGAGGCCACTGAAGGGGCAGGTGTGGACGACTGCGGCTGATACAATCTGGAAAAATGTGACCTCAGACCCGACGGCCTCCGGTGCTTGTTGCTATGCCCCTGAAGCTGTGTACCTCCATCACTCAGCTGGCCCTTACCCTCTCTAACTCTACGGCTCTCTGCCAACGAGTTCTCTACTTGGATAGCGGCTTCCACCAAAGCGATGTACATATCTAAACCCAGAGCTACAATCATGCCATTGATGGCAGGTTGAAGACCTCTCTCAAATCTTCTAGTGCGCAACTCCTCTATAGATACCATCTCAGCTGCGAACCGCGGCAGAATCGTGAATCTGGCCTCATATTGGACCACATAAAGATTCTCCTGAACAAAAGAGAGGAACTCTTCTCGATACTTATCTCTCAAAGATCTCGGGAAATACTTCTCCAAGAAGACTCTCGTGAAAGTGGCCTATGTGTCATCCACTGTGGTCTTGGCAAACTTCCACCACTCCCTAGCATTTTTTTGTAGTTGGAACGCTGCCAATCTCACGTGCAAAGCATCCTCCTCAATATCCAAAGTTTCGAAGATAGCCGTGGTCACTTTCAAGCACCCAGCAGCAACCTTGGGGTCCGGCTCCCTACAAAAGGTCAGAGGATCAAACCGCCGAAATTCCCTCATAACCATAGAGGCTCTTAGCTCAAGAGCCCTCACTCCAGTCCTGGATGCCTCAGCCATCGCTCTCATAGTGACAAGCATCTCCTGCATGATGTCAGCACTGCCCACTTGTTCCTGTGTGGCATGAACGTCTCCTTCCTCTGGAACCTGAACATAAGCACGACCTTAGCCACGGCCCCGGCCACGACCCCATCCCCGCACTCCCCACGTGGATATAATTTTATATAGAGCAGATAATAGGATATGCTTTCTTATGGCATGTTATTTCTAACACAAGCACACAACGCACATAAGCATGCTAACATATAGCCACTTAAAGTTATGTAAACATGTTTCACATACCGAGAAGAACCAACAAGACGGACTCGTCCATTTGGATAACCTATTCAGATTCCTTGCTAGAAAACTCGCCGGCCAAATGTGCTTCTAACTTGGCTCCCAAATCTGTTAGTCCAAACGCCCTAAGGTAAGACTCATCAATCCTGAGATTCAACCTCCATACCCACATATACACAAACGATCATGCTAAAAAGGCCAACAGCATGTTATAAGGATATTTATACACATGCAAGCAAGCATCAGTAATAAACCTCACCAGGTGATAGACCCACTTCCCATGGCTCTTAGGTATTCGAATCCAGAGCTCTGATACCAAGTTATCACGCCCCAAAACCCGGGGTCACGTGAAAATCCACCAAACACCAGTTTTATGAAAATAAGTTTTCATACATTCAAACCCACCTGTTAAAATCAAATGAAAACCCAGCATGCATCTCTCATAAACGGTAAACATCTTGTATCATGCAAAAGTATATTACCCAGAGGCGTACAAACGTGCCTTCAAATAGGCACACTAAAAGAAAAACTAGTAAAGTCTTCCACCATCATAGGCACCACTAAATCAACTCCTCGTGATCATCAACCTCCAAACCTGAAAATAGTTTTACAGCAAAAATCCCACATCGTGAGCCAAAACCCAATAAAAATAGACTATAAAGCTGTAAAGCAGGATATGCAATCATATGGTGGGAACTAACTCAACCACAAAGCCCAAAAAGGTTTTTCATCCCGAAAATCACACGTTTTCCATCAAGCTAACACGAGCCTCCAAAACGATTTTACATCATAAAATTCCATATTGTCATCTTCAAAACCATGCATATCAACAACGCAAATAACGTTTTCACAATTAAAAAAAACCAGTAACCAAAACGTTATATTCCACCCAGATCACACACCGAGAAAAGAAAAAAGATATTTTTCACTCAGAACACACACAACCGAGGAAAATAAACCAGTAAAATAGTATGCTCCACTCAGGCCACACAGCCGAAGAGAAAGATAAAACGAATCCTATGTACTGACTCCGTCACAAGGGGACAGATGTAGCAACTACAGACTCTTGCCACTTTACCCAATTCCTTCACATCGTAGGACCGGTTAGGTAAATGCAAGTTCTATATGAAGCCACCACAATGTAAAGCTTAATTTATGGGCCTGAAACCCAAGGGAACAAAGCACCCAATCGTTTAATTTACGGGGACTAGCTCAAAGGTACAAAGCAACTACTCTGCGCACATTTCTGGACTTACACTGAGGGCAACTCATGCCAAATACCCGCTATCCCGGTACATTTAGAGAATCATTTTAAAAAATCAAAACATTTTCACATTTATACAAAGATCCATCCATCAACATAGAGATCAAGCAAACATATAGATCCATCCATTAACATGGAGATCAAACAAAACATGTAAAAACATGAGTTTCAAAGCTATACAACATATGTATAAAAAGGAGATTCAATCCATCTATCATGGAGATAGCAGGTACGTAAAAACACACACTTTTATCAAATATTTTAAAGATTGAGCCCCAACCCTAAGGGTCAGCTCCAAACCCCCAAAAGAAAACATATTTTCTAAAGTTTTCGTAAAAACTCCATTTGTAAATCATTTCTTTTTCCAAAATAACCACCAAACGCCCACACAGGACCCCAGACGACTGGCCCAAGCCCCCAGTCGACTGAAAAACTCACTGGAAAAAGAGAATCAAAACAGAAGCAATTTCAGTCGACTGACCTCCTAGGTCTAGTCGACTGAACGCGTAAAATGATGATCCAGTCGACTGATATTATGATCCAGTCGACTGATCCTGCCCAGAAAATGTTTTATGCTACGGTTTTTGCCTTCAAGCCTCAAATCAAGCCTTTAAACACCCATCAAACACCCTTGGACATCCACACGTCCAAGTCTTACACCAAAACCTCGAAAGGAAACTCTCAAAACACATTTCCATCCACCGAAAACGACAAAAAAAGATTTTAAGTTAAAAATCCGATTTATCAAAACATAAATCACATTTTTCATGCGTTTTTAGACGGTGAAACAACCCAAGATTACATATAGCATCCTTAAACATCTATACAGTCTAGAATCCTACCTCGATGAGTCAAAAACTCGATATCTCGATCTACGTGCAAAATCGAGCTTCGTTGAAATAAAATTCTGTCCGGACAGATACGTAGAGCACGATGCCTATAACAAGGATCGGCTGTTGGTCCGTCAAAAACCAAGCCCGGGGCCCCCGAGAAGTTAGAGAGATGGCAGAGAGAAAAACGAGGAAACTTAGTTAAGTTTTGAAAACATCTTTTGAAAATATCTAACTCCAGATATTTATATACCCTCCAAAATATCTTTTTTTTTTAAATTTTGAAATTCACACAGTAACTCCCCGCTGTCCTCGAGACCAACCCCGCATGATTATTTAAACCAAAACATGCATCAAAACACATATAAGCATATCAAAGCGAAAACGTCAAAACGTGTTAAAAAACACTAAATATGCATATATATCAAAATGAAACGATACACGGTCTCACACTATTAGTGTCCGATTAATTTAACTTTTTGCATAAATAATCTACTTAATAAATATTACATAATAAATAATTTCCATCATAAAAATATATAAAAAACGGTAATGTTAAAGGTTTCAAGTATATCACCGATTTAAAACATTTCCAGTTTTATTGTATGCATTTATTTATTGAAAAATTTATACTTTTACAATTTATTCGTCGAGTTCTATTAATCAATATTGATACTAAATATAAAAATATATAAAAGTACAAAAAAAAACTTTTTAAAATTCTTTTTTAAGAAGTTCTAATTAACTTAACTTAACTTTTTGTTTGGTGAGTTTTAAAGTTAAATTTTTTTGTCAAAAATATAGTTGTCAAGTATATGAGCATATTCATTGTATTTCAAGTATAAGAAATTTCTCATACTTATTTTTCTTAATTTTTTTATTCTTAATTTTAAATGAAATGAACAACTAATAAAAAAATTAGAACTATTTCAAGTATGAGAAACTTCTCATACTTATTTTTCTTAATTTTTTCATTATTAGTTTTAAATGAAATGAGCAACTTGTAAAAAATGTTAACTATTTCAAGTATAATAAATTTATCATACTTATTTTTCTTAATTTTTTCATTCTTAGTTTTAAAAAATGAGCAAATTATTAAAAAAAATGAGAACAATTTCAAGTATGAGAAATTTTTTATATTTATTTTTTTAATTTTTTATTATTAATTTTAAATAAAATGAGCAACCTATAAAAAATGTAAACTATTTCAAGTATGAGAATCTTATTATACTTATTTTTCTTAATTTTTTTGTAGCGACCCGGTACATTTTTATTTTTTGGTTATTTATTGTGATGTAATTAAATTATTAAAAGCGGTTTCGAATCATAATTTAGTACGTTTATTTTATTTGGGTTAATAAAATTGACATGAATAAATTACCGAAAGAATTAATTACAATTTAAATCAAGTAAGGTCATTTAAATTAAAACCGGGTCTAAGGATTAATTAATGGTTGTGAATACTAGTACTATAAATTATTGGAACAAATAAGGCATGAGTATGGGATTCTCAAAAAATAATAATAATAATAATAATAATAATAATAATAATAAATAATATTGTTAGCATCTCAGCCGAAACTGAGACGCTTCGGGAGAGATCCAGAGACAGAGAGAGAGATAAAGAAGGAGATTGGGAGAGAGAGAGAGACATATATGAGAGATCCGTAGGTTCCCCCTTCCCCAGACGCCTTCTCTGTTTGTTGATTGCAGAGAGGAGAGAACGGAGAAACGCGCGCAACGTGCCACCACCGCGCCTCCCTCGCCCCACCACCACGCCGTCAGCGCCACTTACCCCACCTATCTTGGCCGGCAACCACAACCCAGCTTCCACTAGACAGTCCCGCCAACCTCGTTGTCGTCTTCTTCTTCTTACGGTGGTTTATTTCTCAAGGAGCTTAGATCAAAGCTTTGACTCTAACTGAGATTTGGGAAATCAATCATCAAATTGGAGGTTATAAGGATGGGATTTCGGACAACATAGCAAGAAAATCAACATAAATCACCAAGGAGCCGCGGTAATTTTCTTCCCTATTCTGCATCTCATTCATCCTATCCCCTCTTTATACTGATTCTCTTTTATTCATTGGGGAGGCCACTGGAGAAGAATCAAGGTGTGACCAACATGTCGAAGCTTCATGGAGCCGCAACCTAAACTGGCCGAGACTCAAGGAGCAGAACATCCTAGTGACTGAAACCCTAGGTGATAGAATTGGATAAATTTTGAAGTTCTGGAGGCTTAACCAGGTATGATCTAGACTCGCTTGAGTTCTTTACTTTGATTTATGTTGATTTTCCAAAAATTAAATTAGACTTAAGAAAAACCCAAGTATGATTAAAGGATGGAGGTTGTGATTATATTTTTGAATCCTACCGTTGAATACATAAGAGATTTAAGCTCTATTAATGAATCTGAACATTAAATAAATAAGTAATGAAGAATTTACTTAAGCTCTAGAACCAGTTGGGTTTAATAATTACATGAAATTAGAATTCTGTTGTGGAGTTGAGATGTTTAATTAGTAAATCCAATGGTGGAGCCTGAGGTTGTTTTAGATGTGTGGTTAAGTTTTGGGGATTTATGAAGTGATTTCTTGATCTGTATTGCAGACTATGGATGAAAATTTATGATTAAAATTTAATGGCTTGAGACATGAGTTATGGAAAATTCTAACTAAGTTTGGGTGAAGCTTTGTTAATTTAGAAAAAGATTGGGCTGGTTTTAGGAAAGTTACACAAAGGAAGTCAAATTTGGAGAAACTAAGGGAACTTGGATCTTATTGGGGCTAAATTAATGAGAAGGCACAAACCTATTAAATGCCGTATATGACATGTGGGGTGAGGATTGACTAACTTGGATTAATTTATAAGTCAACTTAGATATTTGGAAAAGTTTTGCATGAACCTTTAAGTTATATGAATAGTATGTATAAAATTCTTGGTAATTGAATTTAAGTTGGTGTGTTTGAAATATATATATTGGGCTTGTAAGTGAGGGAACCATAGCATGAAGTAAATTCAAAGAATTATTTGGTTAATGTAAAGAGCTTTAACTCAAGTCATGTTTAGTGACAATTCGGGAATCAAATTATTAATGAAGAATTGAAGTTCTCAATATAGGATATGACTTATATTTTCTTGCAAATTTGTAAAACGGGGGTTGAAATTCGTGATTTGATTTATGTGAAAGTGAACTTTCTTTAATATAAAATTAGAGTTAGGATGGTATACTTCATGAAATGAAGATTGGATGTGTGATTTATTTGAAGAGATGAGAATTTTATATAGAAACCGAAGTGAGCATTGTAATAAAGCATGAATCCAAGGTGTATATAATACAAGGGTTATTGATTAACTATGTGAGGATGATTAATAAGTTAACTTATATGAGAAAGGACAGTCTAATTTCAAGACTCGATTTAGGATTAATATAGTGATTGAGAAAAAAGTTGGTATGAGAGGCTAGAGTTGTGTAGCGATGTTAGGTTTGAATCATATGTGTATATATATATATATATATATATATATATATATATATATATATATATATATAATAAACATAAAATA
>JAUMHN010035853.1:0-28751 GCA_032360265.1 Heliamphora ciliata | reverse complement strand
TCAATGTCTTCGAGCAAAGCTGTTGAAAGAAATTTCCTAACTCAAAAAGTGTGGTCCCAATTTCTTTATTAAGGTATCCACGCATCCCAATTGGAAGAATTCGTTGTAAAAGCACATGACAATCATAACTTTTAAGGCCCGATAATTTACCGCCTTTGTCACTTACGCAAGTCGCTATGTTTGCTGCATGTCCATCAAGATACTTAATCGATTTTAAAAAATCATAAAAACCTTACCTCTCCACCAAAGACAATGTGTACAACACAGGAGGTTTCTCAAGAGACCCATCTACACGCCTCTTTAGGTGAAACTCTTTCCGTATTTTCATATCCTCCAAATCTATGCGTGCCTTTTCAGTATCCTTGTTCTTTCCATCAATACTCAATAGTGTGCCAGTCAAATTATCGCATATATTCTTCTCGATGTGCATGACATGAAGATTGTGCCGGAGCTTTAGTGTCTTCCAATAAGGGAGTTCAAATATAATGCTTCTTTTCGTCCAGTTCAAAGTGGGCCGATGTTCATCTTTCTTTCTTTTGTTGTTGCCAATATACTTTCCAAATGGCTTATATGTCTCCGTATTAATCTGCTCTAAATTTGTTCCCCCGATAACTCGACAAGTCTAGGTTTATCCTCAATTTGGCCATTAAAGAGCTTACTCCTTCGCCAACTATAGTTATGAGGCAAGTATCGACGAGCACCCATATACCCTATCTTATTTTTCAAACGTTGCGATGATGCATTCTTGTTACAAGTAGAGTAAGCCAAATAACCTTTCGTAGACCACCCAGGCATGTTACCATATGCAGGAAAGTCATTAATGGTCCACATTATAGCTGCATGCATTATAAAAATTTATCCATTTGAGGCATCATAAGTTTGCACACCATCCTCCCACAACTCCTTTAACTCGTCAATTAATGGCCGCAAATAGACATCAATATCTCTTCCGGGTGCTGATCGACCAGGAATAAGCAATGACAACATAAAAAAAGACTCTTTCATGCACTGCCATGGTGGGAGATTATAAGGCATTACAATAACGGGCCACATACTGTATGATGTACTCATATTGCCAAAAGGATTGAAGCCATCAGTGGATAATCCTAGCCTCACATTTCGCGAATTCCCTGCAAACTCGGGATGTTACCGACCAAAGTTCTTCCATTCTTCGCCATCAGCAGGATGCCTCAAAACTCCATCATCGACACGCTTCTCCTTATTCCACCTCATATTTGTAGCTGTTTTCTTCGACATGTATAATCTTTTCAGCCTTGGTGTCAACAGGAAATATCCCAATATTTTCTGAGGAATCTTCTTACTCTGACCATCGTTCACCTTGTACCTAGGCTCATTACATTTAGGGAAATTCTCAAGATTTATGTTCTCCTTCCAAAAAAGTGCACAATCAAATTTACATGCATGAATTGGAACATATCCCAAACCTAAATCACGTAAGAATTTCTTGGTTTCATAAAAAGTCCATGGAACTTTCGGGTCGCACTCTGGTAGAATTCTCTTGAATATCTTCATAACCATGTCGAAAGAGTTGTTGCTCCATTTATTGTACACCTTAACATGAAGCATCTTAACAACAAATGCTAATACCGTGCTTTCACATCCCGGGTACATTTTACGTTGAGCATCATCAAATAACTTATCAAAATTCGGAACATTTTTATTCTCAAAGCTATCAGGCAATTGATCGATGTCATTATCCACAAGGCCACCCCTATAAAGTTGTTCTAACATTTCGGGCAACTGGTAATTGTTTTCAAGGACTTCCCCTGCCATTACCTCCACACTACTTTCATCAACGTTGTGGTCCTCGTCATGATTTAGTACACGGTGAGGTTGACGATTTGAAACAAGTTCCCCGTGGTATAACCAAGTTCTATAAGATTGTGAGATTTTCCTTCGGATCAAATGAATGTAGACAGCTTTACTGTTATATTTTTTTGAATTCAAGTAGTCTACACACGGACACCGAATTTCATCCTCCTGTCTTAAATTTTTTATCGCAAATTCAATAAATGACTTCACTCCCTCTTTATACTGCGGACTTGTTAATCTATTATTGATTGTCATCCAACTCTTGTCCATTTTTTCTACCTACAAATTAGTCAAGTCAATATGATAAATGTTTAGAGTAATTTACAAAAGTGAGCTCCTTTGAGTCTCAAGATGAAAGAGAATGATAAAATACATGTATATATATAAAGTTTCTACTAGGGTAAGGAGAAAATATATGTATATATAAAGTTTCTACCTTATATTTCCTAGAATGATGACGAAAAACAAGAGTTGTGAAGAACTTCTTTAAAGAGAATGAAAAACAACTTCAAGGTTTCTCCTCCTTTTTTTTCCTCTCTTTTTTTTCCTCCCCTCTTCATTTTTCTCAAACCAAACACTTAAAGTGATCCTTATATCTAAGAATTTTTCTCAAAGTGCTAGAATTTTTTAAACTTAAAATGCTAAAGGATAGCGGATTTGGGTAAGAAGAAAGAGACAAGTGTCCTAAGTGCTTACAAGGATTAAACTTGTGCATGAAATGCACTCAAGAGAGTTGAAAAGTAAAAAAATCTGAATAAGGGAGAAAATATGGGCTGATTTGACTAATTTTGATGTCTTAGATACTTAGTTTTTAAAAAATTGGGTTAAGGGATCAAAGTTTGGGCTCAAGATATGAATGATTGGCCCAATTAAGGTTTGGGGTAGTTATGATTCTCTCAAGGTCTATGGAATAGTCAAGATAAAGTCAAACAAAAAACCAAACACATTAAAGCACAATTAGACCAATTAAACACAAACACATAGTTACTTATTTATTTTTGTTTATTATATCTATTTTATTTATTTTAGTTCAAACACACCGAAGAATTAATTGAAAAGAGTGATAAGACGACAAGGTATACTAATAATTAGGAGTGTGTGAGGGTAGTAAGTGCAATTTTATCAACACAAACTAACTTATTATGACATTACTTGCATAATGATTCTATTAACATGGCAAAAATATATTTCAAATAGAATAATATTAATCTACTTTAATTACAAAAATAAAAAACAAAAATAACACATTTAACATGTCACCTAAAATTTTAAAAATAATAAATAATTTCTGATTAAACAACGGTTTTTAGGTCAATGATTGGTAACCAAATAAGGTTTCATAACGAGAGAAGTAATACAATGCAAAGATTAAAATCTTAATTAAGAGTAGCGAATATAAATACTCACAAATCAAGTCAGAAATCAAAACCGGTAAAAAAATTGTTTGAACTTCCATTCAATAAAATTTAAAATGGGTCTAGTTATGAGTCAAGCCATGTAAAATAATCACTTTGAGAGATTTCAATGAACAAAAGGTAAAACCGTAACAGAATGTTGATCACCTGCTTCTTACACGAGTGAGAATAAGAATTTGATGCCAGTCTTACGAGGAAAACAATAAACATGCACATATCCAAAGTGATAGGTATCATTTTCCCAGATGCACACCTCTGTAACTCTGCAGGGATTTTACTATCTTAAATTTTTTTGAAAGAAAAAAACCGAAAATACCAGATACATCCCAAACTAACTTCATAGTACCCTTAAATTTCTATCCATTCAAATTAATCAGGTATTGAAAATCATGTATTGAAAATCATGAAACCCACGAAACATGAGATACCGACGATTCAGGAGAACTTACCAAAAAGTTTTGAAAATCTGATATCGATAACGTGTGGCACCGGCGACGAGACAACGGCGAGATAGATTGGCGGCAATACTTAGAGAGAAAGAGTCGGCGGCGTTGAGGACGGCGGTGAGAGGAGTCAACGGTGAGGACAGAGGTGAGAGGCGTCGGTGGTGAGGACGGCGGTGAGGATGGAGGTGAGAGGCGTCGGCAGTGAGGTCGGCGGTGAGGACGGCGGCGAGAGGCGTCGGGGAGGCCAGTTGCGTGAGAGGCGCTAGCGTGCAGAGAACAAGGGTTTGGGAGAACTGAGAGGCACGCGAAAAGTTGGGAAAATTAATTTGGCGGGATAAAGTACTAAGTATATATGACAAGAATACATATATATTTATAATATATTATACTTTTGCTGACCAATCCATTCTTAGTCACGAAAACATATATGTTTGCCGACCAAAATGGATTTGGTCGTGGATATTTCGACACTATTGCCGACCAAATCGCCTTTAGCCGCGAAAAACTATAGACTTTCGCCGACCAAACTGGGTTTGGTCGCGAAAAATGGTAGCTTCACCGACCAAAGTGCATTTGGTCGCAGAAAGTCTGCACCTTTGCCGACCAAAACGTATTTAGTCGTAGAAAGCCTATACTTTTGCCGACCAAACTGCATTTGGTCAGAAAAAGTGGTCGGCAAAAATGTATTTTCTTGTAGTGAGGGAAGGTAGTCGGCATAGGGCGGCGACGAGGTTGCCAGCAATGGGGACTAGCATGGTCGGCGGTGGCGGTGGCGGTGGCGTCGGCACCGGAGGTGGCCGGCGGGGTGGGGGTCGTCATCGGGGAGGAGCGGCGTTGCTCTTCTTTCTCTCTTTTTTTTCCTCTTTTCTTTTCTCTCACTCTAACCTAACTCCTGAGGCACTAACTAACCTAATCCATGCAAATATATATATATATATATATATATATATATATACTGAAGCACTGAACATACGAGGCTATGTTAAGGCTCAGATTAAATGGGTTTTAAACCCAATTGGTTACATGGTTATATATTAATATATAAAAAAATTTGTATTTATATTATAATTATTTTATATATATATATATTATATTTATTTTTAAATGGGCATTATGAAGCATTATGATTTCTATATTAAATTTGAAACGATCGTAACTGAAAATTCATTGTGTAATTATTATTATGTATTTGTTTAATTTAATTAATTATATTTTTTTCGAGATATCACATTCTCCCTACCTTTAGGAAGTTTGGTCATCCAAACTTTACTTGGGTTATATTAGAAAGCGTAGTGCCTTACACGAAAAGTTCTGAGTACTTGTCTCTCATGTCGATTTCATTTTGCCCACGTTGCTTCTCCGTTAGAATGGTTGTCCCACCATACTTTAACGAGTGGTGTTTCTTTATTGCAGAGTCGTTTCTCTTGCCGATCCATGATGCATACCGGTGGTTCTTCGTAAGTTAAATTCTAACCCAACTGCATAGGTGGTCATATCAGGACATGAGCTGGATCGACAACGTATCTTCAAAGTGGGACGGTATAAAAAAGTTTGCGTAGAATTGGGTCAACTTCTATGTAAATACGTAAGGAGTAGTTAAAGAGAGGTTACAGCTATTTCTTCTACGTTTCGACGATCCTTCAATACTAGAGCTACACTTTTCTTGCCTTTGGTCGTTGTCGTTAATCTTCAGTGGTCTCCAATTGTGAACTCGAGCAAGTCTTTAACTGGAGTTAGTGGATAGAGTCATAATCTCGTTTTTCTTTCTCGTGATAGTGGAATTTTCTAAGATGACACTCTTAGCTATCCAGTTTTGAATTTTTGGTTTCTTAGCTTTTTTCTTGAGATCCTTGAAGTAGGTTGGGTTCAGGCAGAGTTCTAAGGAGAACTTAATCTTAGTATTCTTATTAAACCTGATTTTCTCGGTATGTTTTCGTCGTATAATAAATGTATCCTTAATAACATTTTTTTAAAAGAGTCGTTGGCTAGAGTTTATTGGCATCGAGTGTGGAAACGGAGGGATGGGAATTGACATGTTCAAGTATGTTTAGAAGTGAGTTTATTCGTTCAAAGATGTCATTAACATTCCCTATCGGTAGAGTTAAAACACTACTGAGTTTTATAACACCATTAGGGAGCATACTGATCTCTTATTTCTAAATTGGGGCCTTAATAGGCCTAAGGGTTATGACGTTCCTCAAAACATTTATTGGCAACATCAACGGTACTTAAACAAGTACAGGATAGGTAGGCAAATCATCAATGGCAGTTTCATTGAGGGTCCCTAAGTACTAGGATAAGCATATTTCCTTGTCCTTGGTTGACTTCCTTGCTTGGTGACCTTCTCCTATCTTCCACTTGTGGGTCTAGATTCTAATCTTGACTTTCCTGAATCTTTAGCTCTAAGTTTTGGCTCGTGCCCCCATCTTTTGTCATCTTTTCGACTTCTTCTTGATTCCTCGGACAGTTTCGTCGAAGATGATCATTTGCCCCACAGTTCCAACACTCTTTTATCAATTTCATGCATTCCCCATAATGTAATTTTCTACAGGAATCACATAGGTACCTAAATTTTCCTCGGTTAATTTTTCCTTGTAACACACCTAAGTTGGGTCTCTTTTTGGCTTTCCTTCCGATATCATAACATAGGCTTTTCGAATGCTGATTGTTCTTTCTTTCTTCGGGTTGTAGAAGTGTGTCAATTTAGAGGTAAGGTTGCATTGCTTGTTGTTGGTGCTTGATTACTTTGAGTAGCCCATCCACCTTTTGCTGAAGTTGTTCTAATTGGTTGTCTACATTGGTTGCAGTTTGGTCTTACATGCTGTTGTTAATGGAATCCATGGCTGCATTTTATGAAGCTTGTGATCAGAATAACAATTTTTGTCGAATGAATTTGTATTTTGCACAAAAGATTTAGTAATTCCTATTTTGGTGGAGTTGGTTTCTTAAAGGAATAAATTCAACTCAATTAATTTTTTCAGACTTCCCATTAGAAGAAACGGTGATCAGGTGTTCTTCTAATTGGAATTAAAGGATAATTGCTCGATTGATATAAAAAAATTTTAGAGAGTTCTTATAATTTTATTTTTATAGATTTTCTTACGTCAAATTTTCTTGAATTATTGTATTATCTTCATTTCTAATGTGAGGTGTTCAAAGAATTAAAACACATCATCTATTCACATCCCTATCTTCTAATAACCACCTATAGGTCTTTTGATTGAAAATCTAAGGAACGGATACTGAATCTTCATCAACAGATATGAAGGGGTCATTATCAGTGTGTGAGAAAATGAATTCTATTGGAGCATGGGCTAGCCTAGTCCACTTTATGACTGGTCCTTACTGAATGTGGTTATTAGTAACTTTGTCAGGGTTGGAGCATGATTTGGGAAAGGTTGACTGTCTCTGTATTTATTCACTTATGGTGCTTCCATTTTAGGGATGGCAACGGGGCGGATTTAGGGTGGGGGTGTGTTCCCCCAGCCCCACCCCGTTTGTTAGCGAGGCAGAGTTGAGGAAAAATAATTGGGAAAACGACAAGGTGGGGTCGGGGGTAGGGGCAAGGGTATAACGAAAAATATATTTTTCACTTTAAAAGATATTAATACTAACAATAATGACATAATAAGATATTAAAATAATAATATTGATCAATGGTTAGAATGAAAAATAAAGAAAATAAGAAAAAGAAGTAAAAAATTAAAAATAAGTATAATATTATTGTTAAAAAATAAAATTTATATACATGTTTATATATTAAATATATTGAATTTATTTAATCGGGGGTGAAGTGGGGGAAAACGGGGTGGGGATTGCAAATACCGCCCCTACCCATTACCTATCGAGTGCGAGAAAAACCTGTACAAAACGGGGCGAGAGAAGCGGGGGAGGGGCAGGGACGGGTAAAATTGTCCTCCCTATTTCATTTTCAATTTTTGTTTCATTATTTTTCTATTCTTTTTCGTATAATATCTGACTACAACTTGTCTTGTCGAATCTAGGTGAAATGGTTTTTCGATTCCCATTCTTATTAGAATCTCTATTAGTGAAGAAAACTTCATACGTGGTGGAATTCAAGGGCTTGCTCTAAACGGTTCCTACGAGGATGCTACAGGTGGTATGGTAGGGTGGCTTTTCCAAATGGGTCCATTTTATCTAAATCCTATACTTCTAAGAAATGTTCCACCGATTAAAAATTTACCTAACTAAAAACACATCTAAACCATTCTAGGCGCACAACACAAAAGTGGTGTAAGTGTCCTATGCTCTGGGGTTTAAAAAAAAAACCTAACTCTGATACCACTTCTGTCACAACCCATTTCTGAACATGGCGTTCGTAACCGGCTAGTGAGCCAAAACTCACCAACCACTATATTTATTTATCTTCCACTCTTTATTTTGAACTTTGCCGACTATTTTTTTTATTTTTATAAACTCATTCAAAGTCATCCCACAATTTGAAATAAAAGTAAATTATTCATTGAAAAGAAACTATTTCCAGTAAAACGTCCCCAGTAAGTTCTTTCAAAAATAAACTTCCAGAGCTTCTAATAGTGAAATTAACATCCAACGTCATTAAAACATACTTCCAAAGGCTAAATACAGAAACTGAAGTGCAAAATACAGAAATTGAAATGAAACATACGTAAATCAAAACTTTCTTTTTAGAAACTGGTTCCTCCACCCATTCAAGCGTCACTTGAATAATTTCAACATTCGTTAGCAAAACTTGTGTGAATTCATTGATATCTGAATTATTAATTATGGCACCGTGTTTAGAATGATATATTTCAAACTGTTTGCTAGAATTCAATAAGGAGCGACCCCACAATTAATATAATGGACATAATCATTCCTTATAGTCGCATGGTCATCGCTTCACCCTTATTACCTCGCCTCGCTGGTATATTTAACTTCCCCCAGCGGCCAAAACGTCGCTTAACCGATCATTCTTCCATTCAATCGTTTTCATTCAATCATTATAATTCATTAATCATTTTTAAGCAGTATAGCATTTCAAGCATTCATAGCAAACAAAAACTAATTCAGATATCAAATGACGTACCTGGTCTAACAGAATTTGATTCAATTTCATTCAAAAACTCTAAATCTTGTACAAGCACAATAAATACCATTTTAGACAAATTTCTCATAATGGTGTTAACATTTCTTTACTTCAGATTTCCAATCAAAATTGTATAAAGACAATTATTCTCATGTAACATGATTTCTTTAAAAGTTAGATTTTCATAAAACTAACTAAGATTCACCATGTAAATTTTAATGAAAACTTAAGTTAAATTTTATTCTAATTTAATAAAAGTATCTTTTATACAAAATAATACTTAATTTAGTTAATTTACTAAAATTTCTAACCCATGTTTACATTTAAAATCTTAAATATTTAAGCTTCAAAATTAATTTCATTCTTATAAATACTAATTAAATTCATAATATGTCAAAATATTTATAATTTTGTTGTGACTTAATTTAAATCTAGTTTTATAAAAACGTTTTATTTTAAACCTTTTAACTAATTATTTAATTAAATTTTTATTAGTTAGCAAAATATAAAATTTTGTTATTACAATTTTTATGTTAAAAAAGAATTATCAATTGTTTATAAAACTAAGTGATCTCGTATAAATTTTGATAAGAATTTATAGTTTGAAGCTTCCTAACAAAATTTAACTATCATTTGTATTTTATGAAAATCCTAATTTATTAAAGACTACAACCATAAAAAACACACTTGTTTTTATGTTATCTAAAATATTTAAGCTTATATCTTTAAAATTTGATTTGTATTAAAAAAAACTAATTAAATCACATAATATAAAATTTTTAGTATAACTTTTTATTAATTTTATTCTATATTTTCCTAAATTGATAAAAACAAAACAATAATAGAATAAAACACAAAACCCCAAACATGGCCCATGCACACACTTGAATCACTAATAGTTGAATCCTAAACACATAATTCAACCGTGGAACGTGCATGGTTCATGCGAGAATTGGATCGATTTCAAAATTTTTCACCAAAATTTGGACTTACCATATGACCAATCCAGACGTCGATTTTGATAGCTGTCCGCGGCTCCGCATAGGCGGCCAAGAGGTGAATTTAAGAAAATTTACGACGGTTGAAACGAAGGTTCAAGGTGATAACTGTTGTTGTCTAAAGTTAACCCGAAAAACTATTTTTTAACAAAATTTATAAAATGGTAATTTTTCTGGTTTGGATTCATTGCAGTAGTTTACTGGCGATCGGAGTCGTTCATTAGTGTCGTTAGGACATCAAAAGGGTGATGGTCACTGGTGGCCGTGGGTGGCTACTATGGGTGGCGGGAGTGTGTGTGTAGTTGTGCATGGGGTTGCATGAGCAGTGTAGGGGTGTGTCGGAGGCGCCGGCGATGGTCGCCGATGGCCTCTGGTGGCAGTGGTGGTTCTGTTCCAAAGAGTCACAAAGAGGAGAGGGAGAATAGAGAGTAGAGAGTGTCGGGGAGGAAAGAGAGAGAGAGAGAGAAGGAAAGGTGGCCGGTGGCGGCGTGGGGTGACAATGGGGTCGCCGACAACAGCGGCTGGCATCAGTGCCAGAGGTGGCCGGCGGCATGGGGGTGGTCGTCAAGGAGGTGCGGTGCTGCTCTCCTTTCTCTCTTTTATTTTTTTCTCTTTTCTTTTCTCTCACTCTAACCTAACTTCTGAGGCACTAACTAACCTAATCCATGCAAATATATATATATATATATATATATATATATATATATATATATATATATTGAAGCACTAAAGATACGGGGTTGTGTTAAGGCTCAAATTAAATGGGTTTTAAACCCAATCGGTTACATGGTTATATATTAATATATAATAAATTATGTATTTATATTGTAATTAAATAAATATTATAATTATATATATATATGTATTTATTTATTATATTTATTCTTAAATGGGTATTATAAAGCATTATGATTTCTGTATTAAATTTGTAACGTTCGTAACCAAAAATTCATTGTATAATTATTATTATTTATCTGTTTCTCAATGGTCGAGAGTTTGTTCATCCATGAGGAGAGAGAGTTGTTGAAAGTAAAGGAAGCCATGATCTTGAGAAGAATGAAGAATGAGGGACCCAGCACACCTTTTATAAGAAATGAAGGGTCGAATATCAGAAAGTTTGGAATAACTTGAGATTCTTGCAACCGCAACATTTGATGGCTATGACCGCAATATTCATCTTCACGCCTGCAACTTTTCTGTAGGCTGCGAACTTTCATTCTTTACGACCTAGTTGTTCACTTGAAAATTTTCATACGGTCATTCCTTCTAAACCTGCGACCACAACATTTCAAAAGTTGCGAGTGTACTTTTTATTTTTGTGTTCATTTCTCTTTTTTTTCTTTCAAGTGTTTAAATAATGTTGCATTCAGACTAGTTATCCAAATTGAACAATTATAAGTGTAAAGTTTGTTCAAAAGATTAGTCTTTGAGTCGGGATTTGCATAATGCATTTTATGACTAAGATAGTTGAAATAACTTCATAATAAAAGAAAGCTTCACATGAAAAAGATAAAGATAAAAGGCATATTTTTATAAATAAATAAAAGGCTGGAAGGCCTGAGTGTATGTAGAAGCTGCGGTCACCATGGCCTGTGAGACCTTGACCCGTTTTCTTTTTCGGCGTTTTCGGACTCGCGCTATATGTTTTCGTTGCAGCATGTTTTATTGCTTTTGATGTATGATCAGGCTTAGATATGCATGCAGGGTAGGTTCCCGGGGCCGTGGGCCGTTGTGGTGCAACTCTTGAAAAATTTCAAAAAAAAGATATTTTGGAAGTCTGTAAATATATGGAGTTAGATATTTTCATAAAGATATTTTTCAAAACTTCTCCAGTAAATTTTTCGTTTTCTCTTTGCCTTCTCTCTAAGTTCTCGAGGGCCCGGTACTCGATTTTCAACGATCCAACAGAGGATTCGTGCTTTTGGCATCGCGGACTACGCAACCATCTGGTCAGATTTTGATTCCAGTAAAGCTCGATTTTGCACGTGGTTCGAGGCATCGAGTTTTAAACTCAGCAAGGTAGGATTCTAGACCCTACTGCTGTATAAGGGTGCTATGGGTAAACGTGGGTGCTTTTAACGAGTAGATTTCTGTAGATCTGCGTTTGTTTGAAAGTTGATTTTTGGGTTAAAAATCGAGTTTTTTGTTGATTCAGGTGGATGGAATCGGGTGCTGGGTGTTTCTGTGGTGGCCTTGGTGTTAGGCATAGGCGTGTGTATGTTTGAGAATGTTAAAAGGGAGTTTCGAGACTTCGATCTGAGGTTTGGAGGTTGAACCCGTAGCTTAGAACCGTTTCTGGGTTGGGTTCAGTCGACTGAACCCATGAGTTCAGTCGACTGGATCATGTGTTCTTGGGTTCAGTCGACTGGACCTCGAGGGTCAGTCGACTGGACAGTGCTCCTGGGCGTTTGGTGGTTTTTCGGTGTGTTTTTCAGTCGACTGGGGGTTGGGTCCAGTCGACTGAAGCCGTGGGCTTGTGGTTTGTGGTTCTGGTTTGGTTCCTTGGTTTCTGATTGGTGTCCTATGGTATTCGATTGATTAATTTATGAGAATTACATGATTTAAAAACTTGTGGATTCCTTTTTGGGGTTTGGTTGGTTGTGGGGTGGTTTCGTGGGTCGTGTTGTGGCCTCGGGCGTGAGTTTGAGTGTCGTCCTCGTGGGTGATGTGCATGGTAGATGCGGCTTGTTGATGCACGATTAGGTGTGTGGTTTGATGTTGGGTTTGTGTTAGTGCGGGTGAGCGTCGTGGATCTGTGATGACCGTGTTGGGTGTGTTTGGGCCAATGGTGGTCGTGTGGTTTATCCCCGTGGGTGAATGTCGGTTTGTTTTGGTGAGTGGCGTCATGATGTATTGTTATACATGGTTATGTGCATATTTATATCTATTTATTTATGTACAAAATATATGTAAGTGAATTGCATAAGGTGATATCGTTATGTGTAACGTGGTTTATGCTTTAAAACCTAGAGTTTTATAGGCATGTGATGTGATTTATGGAACGTCGTGTTGAGACATGGTTATATGCTTTAAATCCTGGTTTAGGTTTGCATATGTGTATGATATGGATTAGATGAATCGGTGATCTAGTAGATGTAAATCCTGGTTGATGATGCACACATGCGTGTATAGGTGTATGAGGTAGGCTGCGAAAGCCAGTGCACGAGGTAGGCTGCAAAAGCCGGCGTATTTGGGGCTGCGGTCCTTCGGTGAAAGTCCGAGAAGATGCATTAGTTGGGGCTATGGTCCTACGGTGAAAGTTCGTGAAGATATGTGTTGCATGGGTTGCGTGCATGGTGTGGGTGTGTGTGTGTGTGTGCGATATCTGAAGGCTAAAACGAGGTCCTGAAGAAGCACGTGTTCATGGATTGCATGTACTGCATATTGGGACGGATAGACCAATCTTCGTAAAACTGTATTATCGGCCTACGGGAGTCGAAATACTGTATTAACGGCTTGCGGGAGTCGTAATACTTGAATCGTTTTCAGGGCTCTAATGAGTCGACAA
Organism: Heliamphora ciliata; assembly: GCA_032360265.1. Taxonomy (NCBI): domain Eukaryota; kingdom Viridiplantae; phylum Streptophyta; class Magnoliopsida; order Ericales; family Sarraceniaceae; genus Heliamphora; species Heliamphora ciliata. The sequence goes on along the minus strand of JAUMHN010035853.1, from coordinate 15,483 downwards.
ATAGTTTTTATCCTCGCTTTCCCTTGCATGTGAAAATGGTTTTCTGGCTCTGGTGAGTCACGATCTAAAACTGTTTTCAAATTGTTTTAATGGCTTGAAAGAGAGTAGAAAATCGCACTTCGTTTATCGAGCATGTTTAGCTTATACTGCATGTGTTGTTTAGAATCTGCTGAGCTTTGGTTCACGGTGTGGAATTTTGCTTTTCTTCAGGTACCGATCACGCTAGTTGATCTGGAGGTGCTGAAGAGGTGGAAGAGCTATAGTCTTCCCTTTTTGGTTCTTTTATTACATGTATGTTATAACATATTTTTGGGCGTTGGAGCCGTGTAATGTTTTCGTTTGGCGTTTATATACAATGCATGTATGGTTCATTTTGAGAGTGTATTCTCGGTTGGGTATCATGTTTGGTTGTTTATGGGTGTTTCACGTGGCCCAGAGTTCGGGGCGTGACATGGCCCATCATCAAAACAAAAATCAGGCGCACAAGCTCAAAGAACTAAATGCATCTACGACTAGAATAAATTAAATAGACATAAAAGGAGGGGTCTCTCTCTCTCTAGCTATCTCTCTCTCAAAAGTGCCTTTGACAAACTCGACAAGGAAGAGGAGGAATGGAAGGACTTGCACCCAAGGATCCAGCATTGGAAGAATCAAGCATTCCCTCGAAGTCATCTCCATCATCGTCATCACTACTGGAGGAGGAAATGACCTTGGAACGGCTTCAGGTAGAGGAAGTGAATCCACAAGTGAAATGAGGTCAAGAAGAGGCACGAGATCTATGACGTTTACCTTGCGTTGTACCATGAACTGGAGCTCGTGGCTGTGGAAAGAAAATGAAGATAAATAAGTACAGGAAAAGAATACAAAAAGAGAAGAAAAGAACAATTAAAGGAAATGAGAAGATATTCACCACCTCAATAGCTGCAGGAGCAAAAGCAATCCCTGCTGTGCGAAGGGTAGCATCCTATTGGTGTATCAAGGCCCTCATGCTGGTGATCAAAAGCAAGTGGTGATCCACCCATTCCTGATTAACCTGCAGAAAAGAAGTAAGAGTTGAGAAAGGGAAATAAGAAAAAAAAAGCTTTAAAATGAGATTAAACTTGAGAAGCGTTCGCTGCAAACTCCGAGGTCGATGGAACTGGAATAAGAATGTTCACGGGGTACCCCATGATATAACACTGAGCTCCCAAGGAACCATTGGGGCACCTACATCTCCTCCTGCTCCACTCCCGGTTGTGGTTGGTCCGACGAAAAGATCTCCTGCAACCACGAGGTGAGGGCTTATCGGTTCAATCAAGTGTCCCCTCGCCCATGCCTCGTAGTCCCCTGATGGCTCCAATATTGTAGATGCCTGGACACCTATCATCTCCAGCATCACATTGAGGTAACTCATAACATCGATAAGGCGCATGTAGAGTGGAGGCAGCATCGGAATACGAAAATGGTCCAAACCTAGAGACTGATGCACCACCCTCTCTCTGAGGTACCACTCTCGATAGAAAGGGCCCTCCAGCAAGATCCATATGGAAGAAGCATCACGACTGCACATCATATATGCGCTAGCTCTCTCATCTACCCCTTCGCAGACATCTGAGTAGACCTGCGAAGAAGGAAATGCATTTGATAAATAATTGTTGTAAAGAAAGATAAAGAAGGTATACAACTCTAAGAAAAGGAACCATACCTAATCAGGGGTAAGCTTGTCCAAAAAGAGCTGGAACCTATCCAGATTCTTCTCCCTTACCTTCTTCCCTCTGAACTCCCTCATCCATTGAGCTGCGTAAGGAATCACCAAAGGTTCCAAATGAGAGTTTACCGAGACATGCATCTCGAGAAACTCATAACTCCAGAACTATAAAGAGAAAAGGATTAGCAAAATGACAAGCATATATAAATGAAAGTGCAGAAAAGGACAAAAGTAGTGATATACCTCCCAAATCCTCTAGTAACTTGTAATGCTCAGCTCTTGAGGGATCCTCATCATGGCCTTCATGAAGCCGTACAAAGTGACAAGAGCAGCACCTCTCCAGTCATAAGTAGTGACCCTATGCAGATGATGAAGGGGCCCCCCAAGTAGTAAAGATGGATGGTATTTTCCTTCTTTGCAAACAAAGAAATACCAAACATGTACAATAAGAAGGCCTAGGCGTCCCACTCATAATGTCGAGTCTCAATACACTTGAATTATAGGAAGTGATCATAAAACTAGATATACCAAACCTGCCCTCTGCCCATCTGGGTCGGCACTGTGCAAAGGAAATATGTTAGAACCTCTGGAGAGCGGTGAATATCAGGATCAAACGGAATGGACTCCCCACCGACCCTGATGCTGGTAATCATGACAAAGTCAAATGGAGTCAGGATGGCCTCAAAAGTCAAAAAATAGAAGGTGTTGGTGGTATCCCACCACCTTTCCGTAAGAGCAGTCATCTGGACACGGTCATTGCTGGTGTTACCTAGCGATGGTATGAATCGACCGAAGCTAGCTCCATCCATAAATGCTCGACTCTGAGCAAAGAGGGCCTAATACCACTCGAGAGCACTACCAGAACCTCCAAATCCTCGAATCCGCTCACCAGCCTGTAAAACAAAGACAAAGTAAACACTCATAAAATATATTAAATAATTACCAGACAAATAAGGAGAAAAGATAATCAACCCCTCTTTTTAAACCCTAGTCATATGCGAAGTGTTGTCTAAGTCCTAAGTCTATGAGATGTGCCTTAGGTTTATCAAGCCCTAGTGATCTAGGCACCCCAACCCATAGTGCGCTAAGCACCCCTCCTTTCAAACCTTAGTCATATGGAAAGTTTTGTCTAGGTCCTAAGTTTGTGAGATGTGTTTTAGGTTTGTCAAGCCCTAGTGATCTAGACAACCCAAGCCCTAGTGTACTAGGCATCCCTCTTTTCAAACCTTAGTCATATGCAAAGCGTTGTCTAGGTCCTATGTTCGTAAGACGTGTTTTAGGTTTGTCAAGCCCTATTGATCTAGACACCCCTCTTTTCAAACCCTAGTCATATGTGAAGCGTTGTCTAGGTCCTAAGTCTGTGAGACGTGTCTTAAGATTGTCAAGTTCTGATGATCTACGCACCCCAAGTCCAGTGCGCTAAGCATCTATGAGACCCGGGTTCATTCCTCTTTCGTGATATATATTTTACATGTTCTTTTCATGATACATATATGTTCGATATCTGGTTTATGCTTCCTCGTTATAGAATAGTATGTTTATATATATGTGTTATGCATGCGGAGTTTAGTTTTGACCCCCTTTAATTTAGTTTTCCACCCAGCGACGAGCACTCAAGCAGTGGCCTATCTGCTCACACGAGCTTGTGGCAAAGAGTTAGGTCGATGGGGACCGCTCAAGCAGGATTAAGCGGGGATCAAGTGGGGTGTTACAGTGTGTTATGTCGGTAGGGACCGCTCGAGCGGTGGCCTGTCCGCTCGAGTGGTGATAGCCTGGCGCGAATATCTATAAAGCTTGGCAGCCCTGGTTTTTGAGCCAAAAATATCTTTTTCAAGTCTATCTCTTTCTCTACACCTTTTCTCTACCTTCTATCTAGCTTTTGGGAGGCCTAGGGGTTAGTTTTTGACGATTAGATAGCAGATCCTTGTTATTTGTGCCGAGGGCTTCGCTTTCATCGAGACATAATCTCGTTTCGACGAAGTTCGATTTTTGAGGCGTCGAGCTTTTAGCTCTTTGAGGTAGGATCCTAGACTATGTTGTCTTTAAAGGGTGCAACATGCAATTATACTCTTTTTTACCGGTTGAAAGGGCTTCAAAGGTTGTATATTCATGTTTAAAGCTTGTTATTCGGATAAAAAGCATGTTTTGTGCTTTTTCTTGATTTATTATATGATTCAGATGTGTAGATGTCCGTGGTTTTCAAAAAGATGGCTTTGAAAATGGAGGTTTTGTGAAACTTTTGAAAAACGTGTTTTAGAGGTTTAGAGATAACCTACGGGGTTGAATCTAAGCTTTTTAAACGTTTTAATGGAAACATATTTTTACTGTTATTTAATCTCCATGTTGATGAATGATGTGGCAGTGGGCCACTTGATCTCTTTTATACATGTTTGATGTATAACTGTTTTACGGGGTTTTTGTAGTTGAGCTACGTACTTATTTTTTAAAATTGATTCGTTAGATGTACGATGGTAGTGTTTGGTTTGGGTGCTTCTTCCCTTGGTTTTAGCCTGTAAAGAATCGATTGCCCCCGTGTGTCGCTACGTTGTTATAATTCCGTATAGAACTTGTTATTATCTCGTAGGCCTTAAGTGGTTTAGGACTAAGGTAATGGGCATGAGTTTATAGTTGTTGCCTTTATCCCTGTGTGTGACAGAGTCGGTACATAGGAATTATTTAATTATATTTTCCTCGGTTGTGTGACCCGAGTGGAAAATACTACTTTGCTACCATTTTTCCTTAACTGTGTCACGTTATTTGCATTATTGAAATGCTCAGTTTTGTGGAAGCAAAACTTGTGGTTTTCAAGATGGAAAATCTTTTGAGGCTCCTATGGTTGAGTCAGCTTATACTATATGATTTCATATCCTACTTTATAGCTTTATAGTCTATTTTTATTGGGCTTTGACTCACAGTGTGGGATTTTGTGCAAACCTTTTTCAGGTGTAGGTGATTAAAAGGAATTGACCTAGTTGTGCCTGTGGTGGCGGAAGGCTTGTTTTAGTTTTTTTTTTATTTGAGACATGTATTCTTACATGCGATGTCTGTTTCTGAAGGCGAGTTTTGTACGCCTTGAGCCGATAAATTTTATGCATGTATGGAACTAAATGTTTACTGTTTATGAGAGATGAACCTGGGGTACTCCTTTTTATCCAAATGCTGTATTTTTTGGTTGATGATTTTCCAACTAAAAATCTTATTTTCATAGATGGTGTTTAGATGGGCTTTCACGTGACCCTGGAGTTTGAAGCATGACAACTTGGTATCAGAGCTCTGGGTTCGAATACCTAAGAGCCATGGAAAGAGGGTGCATCACTTTGTGAGGATGTGCGTGTGCTTGATTGCATGTGTTTACGCATTTTTATGATAATTCATGTATACGTGAGTATGAAGGTTGGACTTTAAGATTGATTAGTCTTACCTTAGGGTGTTTAAATTAACAAATTTGGAAGCCAAGTTAGAAAAGCGTTTGGCCGACGTGTTTTCTAGCAAGGAATCTAAGTAAGTTATCCAAATTGACGCATCCATCTTGTTGGTTCTTCTCGGTATGTAAGATGTGTTTACATAATCTTAAATGGCTATCTGGCTATGTGTTAGCATGGTTGTCTTTTATGTTAGTAATAACATGTTGTATGAAAGCTTATGTTGTTTCGTTGCTTCCGTATAGAGTTATGTTCACGCGGGGAGGATGTGGCCGTGGTCGAGGCCGTGGCCGTGGTTCTGGCCGAAGGGATGTTTCAGTCCTAGATATTGGGGATGCTAATGCTCCCCAAGAACCAGTTAACAGTATAGATCTATTGCGTGAGATAGTAGGCTCCATTCGGTAGCTGGCTGAGACCGTTAGGGAAAGGGAGACCATACTTGAGCCGAGGGAAACAGTCGCACTGCGTGAGTTTTGCCGTCTAGACCCTCCTATCTTTACCAGGGATCCTATTCCCACAGTAGCCACGAAATGGCTGGAGCTGGTTGCCCTAATTCTAGATACGCTTCAGATTATAGAGGATGATCTAAGAGTCTCATTTGCGGCATTTCAGTTGAGAGGAAATGCCTAAGAGTAGTGGAAGTTCGCTAGAACCACTGTGAGAGGTACTTGGGAAGCTTTTACGAAGGTATTTCTAGAGAAGTACTTTCTAGCGACCTTGAGAGATCGTTACAGGGAGGACTTTCTTTTCCTTACTCAGGGGACGATGTTAGTAGTCCAGTATGAGGCCGAGTTCACTAGCTTGTCCCGATTTGCACAGGAACTTGTACCTACTAATGAATTTCGTGCGAAGATATTCGAAAGGGGTTTGAGGCCCGCTATTCGAGATAGAGTGGCAGCATTCAAGATGCACATCTTTACAGAATTACTGGAAACAATCATGAAAGTGGAAGATACCCTAAGCGAGACGCACAGGGATAGAGAGAGGAGGGGTCAGCAGGATGGGAGACGTGTATAGTCTTAGGGGCACAAGAGGAAATGCCACAAGCCGTTTGGTCCGAGTTCTTATTCGGCAAGGGTCATATTAGCAATAGTTTTCTACACTTGCACCTTCAGTGGCCTCGACGAAAAGGCCGAAGTAAAGGGAGATCATTTGTTATCGATGCAGACAGCCAGGGCATTGATCACCTAGGTGCCCGCTGGGGGGTTAGGTTTAGAGTTCAGCACCTGCTCAGTCTCAGGGGAGAGGGCCATTAGCATGTTTTGAGTGTGGTCAGTCTGGGCTCATCTGTAGGAACTGTCCCCGAGGAGGAACTACTCAAAGTACAGCAGGAGCACCAATTGTTCCATCTGCCCAGGAGCGATAGACATATGAACAGCTTAGAGCTTAGATGTCTAGGTTTACAGAAGGGGGCGCTTCAGTACAGTCTGACAGACAGTCGACAGTCCAGGGCCACAGTGGCCAGGCTAAAGCACAGCAGGACAGAGCATATGTCTTTGCTGACCCCAGTTCTTCCAGAGCACCGGTCGTGCCCAATGCTATAGCTACCACATCCATGATCAGAGGTACTCTCTTAGTATATAGATCATGGGCCAGTGTTCTTATTGACACAGGAGCATCACATTCCTTTATTTCCTCTACTTTTGCATCTGCATTAGGGTTGGATACAAACTTGTTGGGTAGTTCGTTGAGCGTAGAGACCCCAGTCAGTGGGAGTGTGATGTTGAAGTGTGTTTGTATATCTTGCGAGTTGGGGGTCCCTAGTCATTGTTTAAAGTTTGACTTTATCATTCTAAACATGACCACATTCAATGTCATCATAGGGATAGACTAGTTGACCACCTACTGTGCCCTTATAGATTGTGATCGACGAAAGGTATCGATCTGTACGCCTGAGGGTGACTGCATTTGTTTTGTGGGTGATTGGGATGAGGGTTTGGTGTCTATGCCCGGTGTTGCTTGGAATCGAGGGAATTTGGGTTTCCTCTTTTCTGCTATTATGTTGGATGAGACGGTTAAGGTTCGAGGGAGTTACCCCCTGTGGTTTGCGATTATCCAAATGTCTTTTCTGATGATCTATTTGAGTTACCGCTGAGCCGTGAGGTGGAGTTTTCCATTGATCTAGTTCCTGGAGCTGCTCTCATTTCTACACCATCTTACCGCTTTGCACCGGCTGAGTTGCGAGAACTCAAGGTACAGCTTTAGGAATTGCTTGACAAAGGGTTTGTACACCTGAGTACGTCGCTATGGGGAGCTCCTGCCCTTTTTGCTAACAATAAGGATGGGTCCTTGAGGTTGTGTATTGACTACCGAAAGCTGAATCAGGTAACGGTGAAGAACTAGTATCCTACACCAAGGATTGATGACTTGTTTGATCAGTTAAAGGGGTCGAGCTGCTTCTCGAAGATTGATTTGAGGTCAAGGTATCATCAGCTGAGTATTAGGGACGAGGACATAGCGAATACCGCCTTTTGGACTCATTATGATCACTATGAGTTTCTGGTTATGCCGTTCGGTTTGACGAACGCTCCTACGACGTTTATGGGTTTGATGAACCATATTTTCCACTCGTATCTAGATAGCTTTGTGGTTGTGTTCATGGATGAAATCCTTATCTATTCACCCACGAGGGAGATGTATGAAGAGCATCAGCGTATTGTCCTACAGCTTCTGAGAGAGCATCGCTTGTATGCGAAGTTCGAGAAGTGTGAATTTTGGATGTCAGAGGTGAGATTTTTGGGACACGTGGTGTCAAAAGAGGGGGTATCGGTGGATTCTTTGAAGACTGATGCCGTGATGGATTGGGAGCGACCGAATAATGTCTTTGAGATTCGTAGTTTTCTAGATTTGGCAGGCAACTATTGACGATTCGTGAAGAATTTTTCTAGACTTACAGCACTGATGACGCGTCTTACGCGAAAGGGAGTCATGTTCTTCTAGAGCGAGTATTGTGAGTTGGCATTCCAAGAGTTAAAGGTGAGATTGACCAGTAAACTAGTGCTGATTATCCCAGAGCGAGGATTGGGTTACACCGTGTGTTGTGATGCTTCATTTGATGGTCTGGGTTGCGTTCTAATGCAAGGAGGTAAGGTCGTGGCTTATGGAACTCGACAGTTGAAGACTCATGATAAGAACTATCCGACACATGATCTGGAGTTGGTAGCCGTGGTCTTTGCCTTGAAGACATGGCGGTACTGTCTTTATGGTGAACACTTCGAGGTTTTCTCCGATCACAAAAGCTTGAAATACTTATTTTCGCAGGAAGTCCTGAACCTGCGCTAAGGACGGTGGATAGAGTTGTTGAAAGACTATGATTTTGACTTGCAGTACCATCTAGGGAAAGCCAATGTTGTGGTTGACGCTCTCAATAAGAGATCTTATGGTTTGTTAGCTTTTATGGCTATACGAGAATGCGACATGCTTGGAGAGATTGATGAGTTTGATTTGTGTTTTGGGGAGATAGCGAGGGGTGCGACCTTATTTTTAGTAGTTTCACAACCTACGTTGGTTGCATGTATGCTAAAGGTCCAACAGATGGATCACGAGGCTTAAATGATACGAGATCGTGTTGCTTGTGGAGAGGACACTACGGGTTAGGTTGTGAGTCCAAATTAGAGTTTAAGATTGGCTGGGAGATTATTTGTACCAAAGTCATGCTGTGTTGATGTACTATATGATTGTCATCATTCTCGCCTTGCAGTGCATCCTGGAGACACTAAAATGTATCATGATCTACATCGTTAGTTCTACTAGACGGGAATGAAGAGGAATGTAATTCAGTTTGTTTCACGGTGCCTCACTTATCAGCAGATAAAGGCAGACCATCAGAGACTAGTAGGATTGTTACAGCTATTGCCGATATCAGAGTGAAAATGGGAGAACATCTCGATGGACTTCGTGTCGGGACTTCCTAGGTCACCTAAGAGACATGACGTTGTTTGGGTTGTGGTTGATAGGTTGACGAAGTCTGCACACTTTCTCTCCATCCGCGTGAGGGATTTGGTTGACAGACTGAGTAGATTATATGTCAGAGAGATAGTCCGGTTACACGGAGTGCCTGTGTCTATTGTTACTCACCGGGACCCGCGCTTTACATCGCACTTTTGGCAGAGTTTTCAGAAGACTTTGGGGATGAGCTTGACATTCAGCACTGCTTTTCACCCCCAAATGAATGGTCAGTCTGAGAGGACCATACAGATTCTGGAGAATATGTTGAGGGCTTGTGTACTTGATTTCTAGGGTTCTTGGGAAGATCATCTACCATTGGCAGAGTTTGCATATAGCAACAGTCATCAGTCTAGTATTGGGATGACACCATATGAGGCTTTGTATGGTAGACCATGTAGGTCACCAGTGTGTTGGACAGATGTGGGAGAGACCACAGTCTTGGCACTTGACTTGGTACGGGAGACAACAGAGAAGATTACCGTGATTTGCCAACGTTTAGCGACAGCTCAGAGTCGCCAGAAGAGTTATGCTGATCAGAGGAGGAGACAGTTGGAGTTTGTAGTGGGGGATCACATGTTTCTGAAGGTCTCGCCACGTAGAGGTTTAATGAGGTTTGGCCGTGGCGGGAAGCTATCACCACGCTTTATTGGACCATTTGAGATCTTAGAAAGGATTGAGGAGGTAGCATATCATCTAGCTTTACCACCTCAGTTGGCGTCTGTGCACAACGTGTTTCACGTGTCCATGCTTCGGAAGTATGAGCCTGACCCGTCACATGTTCTAGATTGAATTGAGCTATGGGTTGATGAAGATGTTACATATGAGGAGCACCCGGTAAAGATTCTAGACACGAAGGATCAAGTGTTGCGAGGGAAAACAATTGCTTCTGTCAAGGTCTTATGGCTTCATCATGGGGTTGAGGAAGCGACGTGGGAGCTTGAGTCTGGGGTTCGTGCTAGATATCTGGAGTTGTTTACCTTCTGACCTTGTAGTGAATTTTAGGGGCAAAATTCCTTATGAGGGGAGAGTTGTGAGACCCGGGTTAGTTCCTTTTTTGTGATATATATTTGACATGTTCTTTTCATGATACGTATATCTTTGATATCTGGTTGATGCTTCCTCATTGTAGAACAACATGTTTATATATATGTGTTATACATGCAGAGTTTGGTTTTGACCCCCTTTAATTTAGTTTTCCACCCAGCCACGACTGCTCGAGCGGTGGCCTGTCTGCTCGAATGGGCTTGTGGTAGAGAGTTGGGTCGGTGGGGACCACTCGAGCCAAAAATATCTTTTTCAAGTCTATCTCTTTCACTACGCCTTTTATCTACCTTTTCTCTAGCTTTTGGGAGGCCCGGGGGATAGTTTTTGACGGTTGGATGGCAGATCCTTGTTATTCGTGTTGAGGGCTGTGCTTCCATTCGGATGAAATCTCATTTCGACGAAGTTTAGTTTTCGAGGCGTCAAGCTTTTAGCTCTCCGAGGTAGGATCCTAAACTATGTTGTCTTTAAAAGGTGCTACGTGCAATTATATATTTTTTCACCTGTTGAAAATGCTTTAAAGGTTGTATATTCATGTTTAAACCTTGTTATTCGGATAAAAAGCATGTTTTGTGCTTTTTCTTGATTTATTACATGATTCAGATGTGTGGATATCTGTGGTTTTCAAAAATATGATTTTGAAAATGGAGGTTTTGTGAAATTTTTTGAAAAAAGTGTTTTAGAGGATTGTAGCTAACCCTCGGGGTTGAGTCTCAGCTTTTTAAACGTTTTGATGGAAACATATTTTTACTGTTAATTAATCTCCATGTTGATGGATGATGTGATGGTGGGTCACTGGATCTCTTTTATACATGTTTGATGTATAACTGTTTTATAGATTTTTTGTAGTTGAGCTACATACTAGTTTTTTTAAAATGATTCGTTAAATGTGTCGTGGCAGTGTTTGGTTTGGGTGCTTCTTCCCTCAGTTTTAGTCTGCAAAGAGCAGTTGGGTGCTTCTTCCCTCGATTTTAACCCGTAAAGAGCCAGTTGCCCCAGTTTGTGGCTGCGTTGTTGTAACTCCGTATAGAACTTGTTATTACCTAGCAAGCATTAAGTGGTTCAGGACTAGGGTAATGGGCAGGAGTCTATAGTTATTGCATTCGTTCCTGTTTGTGACAGAGTTAGTACATAGGAATCATTTCATTATATTTTCCTCGGCTGTGTGACCCGAGTGGAAAATACTATTTTGCTATTGTTTTCCCTTAACTGTGGCACGTTATTTGCATTGTTGAAATGCTTAGTTTTGTGGAAGGAAAACTTATGGTTTTCAAGATGGAAAACCTTTTGAGGCTCCTGTGTTTGAGTCAGCTTATACTATATGATTGTATATCCTGCTTTATAGCTTTATAGTCTATTTCTATTAGGCTTCGGCTCATGGTGTGGGATTTTGTGCAAACCTTTTTCAAGTATAAGTGATCAAGAGGAGTTGACCTAGAGGTTCTCGTGGTGGCGAAAGACTTGTTTTAGTTTTCCTTTTGTTTGAGACATGTATTCTTACATGCGATGCCTGTTTCTGAAGGCGAGTTTTGTATGCCTTGAGGCGATATATTTTATGCATGTATGGAACTGAATGTTTACTGTTTACGAGAGATGAACCTGGGGTACTCCTTTTTATCTAAATGCTGTATTTTTGGGTTAATGGTTTTCCAACTAAAAATCTTATTTTCATAGATGGTGTTTAGATGGGCTTTTACATGACCCTGGAGTTTGGAGCGTGACAGCATCCCTCTCTTCAAACACAAGTCATATGCGAAGTATTATCTTGGTCCTAAGTTCATGAGACGTGTATTAGGTTTGTCAAGCCCTAGTGACCTAGGCATCCCAAGCCCTAGAGCGCTAGACACCTCTCTTTTCAGACCATAGTCATATACGAAGTATTGTCTAGATCCTAAGTCCGTGTGACATTTCTTAGGTTTACCAAGCCCTTATAATCTAGGCACCCCAAGCCCTAGTGCACTAGGCATCCTCTTTCCAAACCCTAGTCATATGCGAAGCGTTGTCTATGTCCTAAATTCATAAGACGATTCCTAAGTTTGTCAAGCCCTAGTGATCTAAGCACCCATGCCCTACTTCCTAGGTAGCAAAAGCCCTACTTTCTAGGCACCCAAAAGCCCTGCTTCCCAGGCACCCAAAGCCTTGCTTCCTAGGCACCCTAAACCATGTTCCCTAGGCACTCGTGTTATATGTCCTATTAATTTAGGCACCCTGTTCAAAACCCCAATAATCTAGGTATCCTGTTATATTCTTAGTCTTGTTTCCAAGTTTGTGGTCATAGGCTTCCAGTTCTAAGTGTTATGTGGTGTAGTTTGCTTGCAAGTCAAGTTAATAACTTTTTAGAGTTTCAAAGTTTATGCCCCTTTTGTTTTATCAAGTTTTAACTGCATGCAAAGTTTCTAGAATAACAAGTGTGTCAGCGTTTAAACTGGGGTAATGATCAGGTTTCATATTCATTAATCATGCACATTTAATACAAGTCTGGTTGTTAAACCCTAAATATGCATTCTATGTCCAAATGTGAAGTTACAAGCATGCTATAACATTTTTGAACTAAAGAAGGGAAAAGAGATATACCGCGTGACTATGGTGAAACTGATGAATGAGAGGCTCGTGAAGAAGAAGGTCGGGGGGCAACATCAACAACAGGAGGTTCATACCTCCTCATCCCGCCCCGATCAAAATGATATGGCATTGGAGCATATCAGAGAGGGTCGAAAGGAGCTGGTATACCCTCGCTAGCATGGAGATCCAGAAAGCCCGCCACCTCCTCCTCTGTAGCCGCCTGCTCTGCTACCATAGCTGCCTGTGCCACAGTCGCCCGCTCTAACGTGGGCCAAAAAGAGACCCGCTCCGCCTTAGTCGCAAAAGCCTCCATCACCCCCATGGAATTAAAGAGGTGTGGATTAATCACATTGCCGGTAGGAACGCTGGAACCGACACCTTTAATCGCACCCACAAAAAAGAAAAATCAACAGAAAATCAACACAAAATGCTAAGAAATTTGGGAATCCGAGAAGGAGATAGAGAGAATAGAGAAGTTAGAGAGAAAGTGAGAAAGGTGAGAATGGGCTATTCTAGCACCATCCAGGGGTTTAATAGAGCCTCAGGAAGTTGCGGTCGCAACATCCGTTTGTCATGGTCGCAACAATGTTCTACCATTTTGTTACGACCGCAAGAAACGTTTGGTAAAATACCTATGGTCGCAACCTGCTCCAAATGTCATGATGCTTCGTTTGTCGCAACCACAAACTTTATTTGTTACGAGTGTTTTAATGTTGCCATCATTGCATTAATTTTGCCATCATTACTCGTAAGGGTGTGTTTGGTTCATTTGTTTTCTCCCGATAAAAATAATTTTAAAGTCTTAACTCGATTTTTCAATTATCTTTTATCCTGTTATCGTTCAAATTTGTAGGTCTTAACTAGACCTATTAATTTGTATTTTTCTCCCGATAAAAATAATTTAAAAATCTAGACTCGACTTTTCAATTATTTTTTTCCCGTTATCGTTCAAATTTGTAGATCTTGACTTGACCTATTAATTTATTTTTTTATCCCGATAAAAACAATTTTAAAGTATTAACTCGACTTTTTAATTATCTTTTATTTTGTTATCATTCAAATTTTTAGATCTTGACTCGACTTATTAATTTGTATTGCTTTCCCGATTAAATTAATTTTTAGGATCTTGACTCGACTTTTCAATTATCTTTTATCCCGTTATCGTTAAAATTTTTAGGTCTTGACTCAACCTATTAATTTGTACTTTTCTCCCGATAAAAATAATTTTAAAATATTGACTCGACTTTTCAATTATCTTTTATCTCGTTATTGTTCAAATTTGTAGGTCTTGACTCGACCTATTAATTTATTTTTTTCTCCCGATAAAAATAATTTTAAAGTTTTGACTCGACCTTTTAATTATCATTTATCCAGTTATCGTTCAAATTTTTAGATTTTGATTTGACCTATTAATTTGTATTTTTCTCCCGATAAAAATAATTTTAAAGTCATGACTCGACTTTTCAATTATCTTTTATCCCGTTACGTTCAAATTTTTAGGTCTTGACTCGATCTATTAATTTGTGTTTTTCTCTCGATAAAAATAATTTTAAAATTTTAACTCGACTTTTTAATTATCTTTTATCCCGTTATTTTTTAGGTCTTGACTCGACCTATTAATTTATGTTTTTCTCCTGATAAAAATAATTTTAAAGTCGTGACTCGACCTTTTAATTACTTTTTATCCTATTATCGTTCAAATTTGTAGGTCTTGACTCGACCTATTAATTTATGTTGCTTTCGCAATTAAAATAATTTGTAAGATCTTAACGCGACCCTTTTAATTATTTTATCCCCAATGGAGTTCTCAGGCTTTTGGATTGTTGTTTATTCCTTCAAGTGCTGACTCGACCTTTAGGACTCCTCTTGATCTATTGGTAACAGCACCGTGCTTTACATCTATTTTGCATTATGCTTCTTTTACATTTGTCTTGGAACTACGTTTTGGTCTAACTCCTAGCAAAGGGATATGTAGGCAGCTCGATAGAAATTCGCGTACGACCATCTTCATACGCATGCTTGTGTGTTTGTAGCCTAAGATTAATGGCTCGGTTAAATGAGTGTCGTCTCTAGGTCTTTGACATGACTGGCATCACACATTGTTGCGCAAGTTGTGTCAAAGAGGGGTAACTGTAGACACTCTGATTTGATCGCGCCAAATCATAGGCTTATTCAGATGAATCAAATGATGAAAATCAAAAAGAATGGTGCTCAAAGTCTCCAAACAATTTTCGAAAAATGATTCAAAACTAGTACTTCAAAAAATCGAACCTTAAGGCTCCAATAGCAAAACCTTATGACCTAGTTGTTCACTGGCCTCTACAGTTGAGCCTGTAACCTTTGAACCATGTGCCTGCAGCCTTCATTGTCTCGACCATTACAAAACCCTAAATTCTTCACAGTCTCAACATTTGATAGGTGCGACCGCAACATCCAATAGTTGTGACTACAACCTATATTAACCCATTCTGAGCCTTGGGCGTGTCACCATTTCATTAGTTGACGACATCTATATATACGTATGTGAGACCCTGTACCGTTTCAATTTTTTTTTATATATGTACATGTTCGGTGTTTTGTACATGTTTTGGCATTTTCGCCTTAATTTGCTTATATGCATTATGGTGCATGTTTTTGTTTAAATAAGCATGCGGGGTTGGTCCCGGGGGATGCGGGGAGTAATGGTGCAAATTTTCAAAATTAAAAAAAAAAGATATTTTGGAGGCCTATAAATATCTGAAGTTAAATATTTTCAAAAGATATTTTCAAAACTTCTCCACTAAGTTTCCTCCATATTCTCTCTGCCTTCTCTCTAACTTCTCG
>JAUMHN010035748.1:0-28755 GCA_032360265.1 Heliamphora ciliata | reverse complement strand
GTCGAGTTCTTGACTCTCCGAGGTAGGATTCTAGACCTACTACTGTTATGAGGGTGTTATATGCAGTTATACTTGTTCTCACCTGGTAGAAATACATGAAATGTTGTTTACATGTTTTAAACCGTGGTTTTTGGGTAAAAGTTGGTTTTTATGCCTTTTTCTCGGTTGTAAGCATGTTTCGGGTATGTGGAATCTGTAGTTTTCAAAAGAGGTTTAAAAACGAGGTATTTTGTGAAAACGGTGAAAAACGTCTTTTTGGAGGTTTAGAGCTAACCCGCGGGGTTGAGTCTCACTTTTTAAACGTTTTGTTGGAAATGATTTTAGATCTCTATTTTGATGGATTGGATCTCTTTTCATGCATGTGGTGCATACTCTGTTTTGTGGGTTTTCGTAGTTTGAGCTACGGTTGGGTTTTAAATATTATCCATAGATGTACCGTGATAAAGTGTGATTTGAGTTGGGCTTCTATTGCTCCTTGGTGTAAGTCCAAAAATGTACGCAGAGTGGGTTCGCTATGGTCCCTCGGGTTAATCCCCGTAAACGTGGTTTGGTTATGTTTTGTCCATCAGTCGTGGCAAACCGTAAAGAAACATGTGTGTGATTTGGGTGCTTTCCCATTGGTCAGGGAAATTCGTAAAGAAGTCAGTTGCCTCCGTAAATGGCGTTGTTGTTGTAACTCCGTATAGAGCTTGTCATTACCTAGCAGGCCTTCAGTGCTTTAGGACTAGAGTAATGGGCAGGAGTCTATAGTTGTTACCTTTGTCTGTACGATAGAGTCGGTACATAGGATTTCATTTACATCTTTTCTCCTCGGCAGTATGGCATGAGTGGAGCTTACTGTTTTATTTATAACTTTTTCTTAACTGTGGCATGATATCTGTTAGGATGATATACATAATTGGAAGGATGAAAAACGTGGGTTTTTATGAGATAAAACCTTTTTGAGACTTGTGATAGTCTGACGGAAAACTTGTGGTTTTGGAAGGAAAACATTTTTAGCTCCTGTGGTTGAGCCTGTATGTGTGTAATTGCATAGCCTACTTTATAGTTTTCTTGTCTATATTCTATTGGCATTCGTCTCACGTTGTGGGATTTTTTGCTGTAAAACCCTTTTCAGGTGAGCACGATGAGTTGACCTAGTTGCAGAGGTGGCGGAGGACTTGCTGTAGTTTTCCTTTTTGATACATGTGACGCCTGTTGAGGCTAGTTTTATACGCCTTGTGGCGATATATTTATTCATGTATGAGATGCATGTTTTTAGTTTATGAGAGTTGACTGTGGGGATCTTTTAACCAAATGTTGTACAATTTTTATTATCAACTGTGAAACCTATTTTTTTAAATGGATATTTTGGTGGGTTTTCGCGTGACCCGGATGTTTGGGGCGTGACATTAATTCTGTATAATATTTAATCTGGTGTAGAGTACGACTTGCATACGAAAGACCAGATTTTAGGTTCTTATATAATATAAGTATTTGTTCACAATTTAGATGGAAATAGACATACCATCAGTACGATTGTATCTCAGAGTTTTAGTATACTTTTCTTAGTTACGGAGAACAGATAATAACGTCGCATGTTATTCTGATTCTATGTGCTAGTACATTTTGTGTGTATTAAATTGAGTTAATTAATTTTTTACTGACTATATAAATTAATTCACACCCCAAGGTTATTATGAGAGTGCTTATACTCTTAATCTTGAAATAATTATTATTTGTGTATATTTAATACTCGATTTGATTCAATAGATGGTGCAATCTTATATGGGTCTATAGTCCTAATGAGTTAGATAGCGATATTATTTATATGGTGATTATTAATTATTAACGGAATCTACGACTCGATTGTTCGGGATTGACGATACCTCTTAAGGAAGCTTATAAGTTTTGACCGGATCAAACCCCGCAAGTGGATTTGATTATTCGGCGATCAGATAAGTTAAGCGAAAGGGTTTTAGAAATTATAAAGATGCCGATTAAATTAAATTATTAGTAATTAAATTTAATTGACGGATATTGAAAATCTTAATGTGGAGAGATGAGTTAAGCATTTAATAATAAGAGCTCAATGCAAATTGGTCTTGACATTATAGCTTAGATTGCAGTTACAATTATTTAGCGGTATGAACAATAATTTAGCGTTTTATGAAAATTGTAGAAACCGCTGTAAGGTTTTCATAATTATAAGAACTACTGAGACGTTTGCATATTTGTGAAAACCGCTGGATAAGTATCTGAGTTATACTAGAAGTCTAAGTCATAATTACTCCACAAATTCCTACTGTATCCCTATAAATATGCGGGTAGGCTGAACCAAATTCAGAAGTTGTCTTTCAAGACTAAGGTTGTCCAGGTTCTATTGGTACCACTTCTCGAAGAATCGTAACCCACACTACGTTCAGGAATCGCATTGGGACTAGAGTAGAAGGTCTGATCGAAGCTTCAACTCGAAAATCAAAGTTCGTAGTTGGAGAATCGATCAAAATGTATTTATCTGAATTAACTGTGGTGGCACGGGTTTTATTTTGATCGTTCGACATCAAAAAGTTTTTATCTGGAGCCTATTTCAGCGATTGTCCGACCAGTTTTATTTTTTGAAAAATCGTTTACAAATCATTAATCTTGGTAGTTTGCCTCCATCAATTGGTATTAGAGCCGTTTTGTTTTTCGTTTACGATTTATCGAGGGGTCAGGTAGATTTAGAACTGTGCTAACTTTATTTTACAGGCGTTCTAATCCCAATTTTATAATCATCTTTTATTCATGTTTGATTGAATGGTTTGAACGATGATTATAATTCTTTTTTAATCACGAGGGTTGATTATGATAAATTAAATTTTTTAGATCGAATGTGAGCTTATGGGACATAGGTTTTCGATGTAATAGCAATTATTTATTTTTAAATATCTATTTAGAATATTTAATAACAGGTTGAATATCCAAGAACACGAAGAACGGGCAGTGGCACTGGCGGTGGTTTCGGGTTTTTCGGGTCACGGATCGCAGTAATTTTTTAACCCTTTTAAAATAATTTTTTCCAGTAAGTTTTTGTAGAATTTATGCATTAAAAATAGCCGCAAAAATTAGTCAAAAACTGTTAGGGTTGCTATGCTGAAAACTATATAGTATTTAATCTTATTTTAATAAAATTAATTTTCTATTTTATGAGAATCTTTATGAGTAATGTATGTGTATCATTTCTTTAATGTTATGCATGGATGCCCGATATTCTGTATAGTATTTAATCTGGTGTGTAGAATACGACTTGTACACAGAAGATCAGATTTTAAGTTCTTGCAGAATATAAGTTTTATGTTCACCGTTTAGATGGAAATAGACATACCATCGGTACGACTGTAGTACATAATTTTAGTAGGCCTGTCTTGATTACGGGGAACAGATAATAGTGGCGTCTATTATTCTGACTCTCAATGGCAGTACACTTTGCGTGTATTGAACGGAACATTTGGGCTAATTAATTTTATACTAACTATATAAATTAATTCACACCCCAAGGTAATTATGAATAGTACTTATTCTCTTAATCCTAAAATAATTATTGATTTGCGTACATTTAATATTTGAAGTTTTGATTCATTAGAGGGTGCGATCTTATATGGGTCTATATTTCCAGTGAATTGGATGGCGATATTATTTGTATGGTGAATATTAATTATTAACTGAATCTACGTCTCGAAATATCGGAATTAACGATACTCCCTTAAGAAAGCTTATAAGTTTTGACCGGATTAAACCCTGCATGTGGATTTGATTATCCAGCGATCAAATAAGTTAAGTGAAAGGGTTTAAAGAATATCAAGATGCCGATTAAATTAAATTGTTAGCAATTAAATTTAATTGGTGGGTATTAAAAATCTTAACGTGGGGAGAAATGATAAGCATTTAATAACAGGAGCTCAATGCTAAATGGTCTTGAGATTAAGGGTCAAGTGTAATTATAGTTTTTTTAGTGTTGTGAACTCTAATTCAATGTTTTATGAAAATTATAGAAACCGTTGCTAGTTTTTTATAATTGCAGATACCGCTATGAGATTTGATTAACTGCAAAATTCACTTATACGTGTCTGTATTCTACTGAAAGTCTTAGTCATAATTACTCCACAGATCCCTGCTGTAGCGCTATAAATATGCAGGTAGGCTGAACCAGTTTTATAACTTATCTTCTAAGACTAAAACTGTCCAAATTTTGCCGGTACGCATTCTTGATAAATTATACCTCACCCTACATTCAAGAATGCATAAGAAAATACAATAGAAGATCTGACATGAACTTTAACTCGGATTGAAATCGTAGTTGAAGATTTGATCGGTAAAAAAGTATTTTTCTTAATTAACTTCGGATGTATGGGTTTTACTTTGATCGTTCGTTATCAAAAAATTTATCTGGAGCCCGTTTTAGTGTTTTTTCATCCAGTTAATTTTTTTCATTAATCGTTTACAAAAATAAAAATTTTGGTAGTCTTTCTTCCAACAAAAATAGCTATAAAAAATCAACCAAAATAGCCACCACCGGCGGCTTTGTCGACGGTGATTCGGGGCTGATTTTGTTGATTTTTTATGACGATTTTGAAACTGTTTCTTGAGCAATTTTTTAGACATAAAATAGCAGTAAACATATCTTAAAATACTATCGAAAAATCTTAAAAAATTAGGCCAAACAGGCAATAAAAACAGCAGAAAACAGCTATGGTTTCTGGCGGCCGCAACGACCTTGTTCGGGGCTATTTTCGAAACTATTTTTTAGGCATTCTTTGAAGCAACATGTTTTTATATATCAGTGCTATTTTCCAAAAAAAACGAAAGCCAAAGACACAACGGAAAAAGCCCAAACGGGCAGGCTGAAGTTTGCAGTGGTGCTAGGGGCGGCGGTGGCTGTTTCAGGGCTTTTCAATGGCCATTTTTTGGGCTATTTTGGTTTATTTTTTGACAAAAAATAGTATTTTTTAGAGCTATTTTTTAAAAAAACAGCATCAAAAACGAGGCATAGATGAGGTGGTCTGGCGGCACCGGCGGCGATGCTGGTGGCTGCCAGTGGTGGTGGTTGGTTGAGGCTGTCTTTGCTCGATTTTTTTGATATATTTTGATTCAGATGTGATATATTTGTATATCACTGCAAATTAGAGAGTTCTGATGCAATCGGGATACATGAAGCTGATTCAGAAAATAATTATTACAGCTTATCTTCAAAACACGCGACTGAAACTCTTCAGAGTTTCTATTTGATCATAAAATCGAGATATATACATATCTTGCATTTATATTCATATGAACTGCGTGAATAATGTATATCTATTTTATATTTTATATATTCCTATTAATTTAATTAATTCAAAAAATTTGATTTTAATAAAAATTTTGTAAAAAAAAATAAAATTAAGTTTTTTTAATTAAAAGTTTTTAATTTAATAAAAAAATTTAGATATTTTATTTTTTAATAAATAACACGTTTAAGATGATTTTTTATTAAATCAGATATCTTGAAAAATGTGAAAATTAATTTCAAATTTTGAGTTAATTAAATGAAAAAATATTTAATCTTAATAAATTATTAATTTTAAAAAATATGTGATGTAAAAAATAAAATAATTGAATGCCTTTAATCACTACCTTAACTGAAAAGTAAAAGAAAAAACTGTACATTCATCAGATATTTTATTTATTACGCATTAAAAGACGAAAAAAGGGTTTGACAAATCGAAATCTTTATAATCGTGTACATGAAAATATATTTTGAATTCTTTCAGATCGTGTGACTTTCAAAATTAATAAATTTATTTTAATTAAGCAAATTTTTATAACCCTAAAAAATATTTTAAAAATCTAAGTGGAAGAGAGAATTTATTCACAGATAAATTTTGCGGTCTCCATCACCAGTTTATAGGCGATGTAATTAATTCTGTGTGTTGGCAGTAAGGCCTTCCTCCCAATTGGACAGATTAATTGTAGTATCGCCAATACGAATCTCATTTAGGGATAATTTTGGATAATTGTTAGTGTGACTCACTTCTCCATCTGAAAGGTTCATTGCAAAACGATTGATTTAGGATTAGGTGATAGTTAATACTTAACTATATATAATAGTATTCTCTCCATTTGAGTCACTACTATTATTTATTGGGCCAAAACTATGTGAATTATTTAATTTTACTTGGTAGGGTCAATTATTTAGATAATAAAATTAATTAGAATTGGCCTGTCTGGACAAACGATGGATAGTAAACACCATCCCATCGAGGCATGGTGTTCATAGGGTACCAGGCTGCTGGCGAATATTTTTTAATGGTAGAGAGAACCAAATTAAAATAAATTAAAATTTTACTCGTCATAATTAACGGTTATTTTTAATTATGTGATTCTCAGTATTAAAATGGCTTTTAATCTACTCGCATCAATTCTCAAATAAAATAAACTAACGAGATCGAATTTTGTTAACTGAAAAAGTAACATGGATATAACTTTAAGTACCAAAGGTATTCCTTCAACGCCAGGAAATATGTTTGTTTCTGAAAATGGTTTTTCCTCTAAGACGAAAGGAATGAAGAAGAAAAATGTTCAGAAGCAGGGTGACATGATTTTTAAGGTAGTTAGTGGGCCACAGACTGGTGTAAAAAAGTCAAAAGGCAGATATTTTCACTGCAACTAGACACGGCACTGGAAAAAGTAATGTCTAGTTTATATCAGCAAGATGAACAAACATGGTAATTTCTTTTCACTTGTTGTTAAACATATTTAGCTGTTTTATCTACTGGTACCTGGTGTGTAGATTTGGAGCTACTAATTATGTCTGCAATTCATTGCAGGGGTTCCAAGAAACCTAACAACTCAGTAATAGGGAGATTTACTTGCATATAGGTAATAATACAATGGTAGCAACAGTTGCAGTAGAAGATGTCACTCTCAGTTTTAGTAGAGATAAGATTTTATTTTTAAAATATTGTCTTTATGTACCTTCAATTAGAAGAAACTTAATTTCGGTTTCTAGTTTAATAAAGGACAAATATTTTGTTTATTTTGATGACTCTGTGATTGTGAAAAAAAATAAATATTTTATTTATTCTGGTACATTGGTGGATGAATTATATGTCGTATCTTCTATCTCTCCTACACTACAACTAACTGAATTGAATAACACATCTAATTTACCATACAAGAGAAAGTTTCATTCTTTTATGAACCAAACGTTTCTTTAGCACTTACGCTTGACTCATATTAATCAAAAAAGGATAAATCGATTGGTAGAAGATGAACCTTTAAGTTCGTTGAAAGTGGAGGCACTTTTAGTCTATAAATCTTGCTTAGAGAGTAAGATGACCAAAAGGCCATTTTCGGCCGAAGGTTATAGACCTAAAAAACCATTGGAACTGCTTCACACTGATGTTTGTGGTCCTATGACAATTCGAGTTAGAGGTGGCTTTGAGTACTTCGTCAGTTTTATTGATGACTACTCAAGGTATGAATACATTTACCTGATGTACTGTAAGTCAGACTGCTTTGAGAAATTCAAAGAATTCAAGGCGGAGGCGGAGAAGCATCTGGATAAAAGTATTAAATCACTACGATCCAACCGTGGTGGGAAATACCTCTTTGGAGAGTTGAGGGACTACCTGTCATCAGAAGGGATTATATCACACGGTAAGGTCCATGATGAGTTATTCAGGCTTACCCGATTTGTTTTAGGGACTCGCATCAGAGGCAGTGGCTTACATTCTGAACTTGATACTTTCTAAGTCAGTACCTTCTACTCCCATAGAATTATAGACTGGGAGTAAGTCTAGTCTGAAACATATTCGGATTTTGGGGTGTCCAGCACATATGCTGAAAGAGAATGCAGGTAAGTTAGAATTGAGGATAAAAGTCTGTTTCTTTGTGGGGTTTCCCGTGAAAACGAAGCGTGATCTATTTTATAATCCTAAGGATCAGAAGGTAATTGTCAGCACCAATGTCTGATTCTTGAAAAAGGATTATATTATGAACCACAGGCCTAATAGTAAAATTATTTTGGAAGAAATGAAAGAAAATACCAGTAAAACAAAAGAGGAATCACAATTCACTGATATCTCATTGCCTTGTCGTAGTACGAGAATTATCAGGACAGGTGCAAATCATAAACAGGGTGCTGATGAACAGGATTGAGATTCTACACAATGTGTTACTGCTAGTACACAAATAGGTAGTGCCTGGTCATTGTGGGAGAATTGTTCATCAACCTGATCAGTATATGCTCTTGGGAGAGTCTTTTAACAGGAGTTTGACAAAACTGGATACCGAGCCCTGTAACTATAATGAAGCACTTAAGGACAAAGATGCAAATTTTTGGCAAAAGGCTATGAATTCAGAGATAGAATCTATGTATTCTAATCAGTCTGGGAACTTATAGAACCACCTGAAGGGATAAAATCTATTGGATGCAAGTGAATCTATAAGAGGAAGAGTGGAGCAGGTGAAAGGTTGAAACCTTCAAAACAACACTTATTGCAAAAGAATTCACTCAAAAAGAAAGGATCAATTATGAGGAAACCTTTTCGCCGGTAGCCATGCTTAAGTCTATTTAAATTCTCTTACTCATTGCTCCTCATTTCGATTACAAAATTTGACAAATGAATATCAAGACAGTTTTTCTTAACGGAAGTCTTGACGAATGTATCTATATGGTACAACCAAACGGTTTCATAGCAAAGGGCTAGGAGCACATGTTGTGCAAGCTTAAGAGATCCATTTATGGACTTAAGTAGGTATCGAAGTCTTAGAATACTGGGTTTGATCAAGTCATAAAGTCTTGTGATTTTGATCAAAGTCCAGATGAGTTTTGTATGTACAAGAAATGTGACGAATGCTTGGTTGTCTTTCTAGTACTTTATCTAGATAATATCTTACTCATCAGAAATGATGTAGGGGTTTTATCTTCGGTAAAAGTATGATTATTTAGACAGTTCGATATGAAGGACTTGGGAGAAGCCAGTTAAATTTCTTAGGAACAAGCTTTTGCAAGATCGAAAACAAAGGATGTTGTGCTTATCACCAGCAAAGTATATCGATGATATCCTTGCTCGTTTTAGTATGCAGAATTCCAAGAAATGATTTTTCTCTTTTAGGCATGGAATCACTCTATCGAAGGACTAGTGTCCTAAGGCACCTGATGAGATAGAGAAGATAAAGGCAATTCCTTATGCTTCAGCAGTAGGAAGCCTAATGTATACTATGCTTTGTACTAGACTCGACATTTGATTTGTCGTTGGCATGGTTAGCAGATATTCGTCTAACCTAGGTAGAAGCATTGGCAGCGGTATAAAATGTAATCAAGTACTTAAAAGGATTAGAAATTATATGTTAGTATACCAGGCGAACAGTTTAGTACCTTTACGGTACACAGACTCAAGTTTCTAGTCAGACAAAGATTCTCATAAGTTTATCTCAGGATATGTGTTTACCTAGGGAGGTGGAGCTATAAGTTGGAGGAGTATCAAGCAGTCCTGTATTGCTGATTCCACCATGAAAGCCGAGTACTTGACAGCTCCTAAAGCAGCGAAGGAGGCCATTTGGCTCAGGAACTTCCTGTTGGATCTAGACGTGGTCCTTTTAGTTCAGTCAGCTATTACACTTTATTATGATAATAGCAGAGCGATTTCAAACTCAAAGGAACCAAGAGTCCACAAGAAAGAAAAGCATATTGAGCGTAAGTATCACCTGATACGAGAAATTATACAGAGGGGTGATGTTTTTAGTATAGAGAAATTATATACTAAAAATCATATTTTTAGTATTTAATTTTATTTTAATAAAATTAATTTTTTATTTTATGAGAATCTTAATGAGCAATGTATGTAATATTATTTTTTTTAATATTATGCATAAATGTCCTTTATTTTGTACAGTATTTAATCTGGTGTGTAGAGTACGACTTGCACACAGAAGATCAGATTTTAAATTTTTTCATAATATATGTATTTGTTCACAGTTTAAATGAAAATAGGAATACCATCGGTACAACTGTAGTACAGAATTTTAATAGGATTGTCTTGATTACGGAGAACAGATAATAGTGTCGTTTATTGTTTTGACTCTCTATGTTAATATACTTTGTATGTATTAAACGAGACACATTGGGCAAATTAAATTTATACTGACTATATAAATTAATTCACACCCCAAGGTTATTATGAATAGTGTTTATACTCTTAATTCTGAAATAATTATTATTTGCGTATATTTAATACTCGTTGTTTTGATTCATTAGAGGGTGCAATCTTATATGAGTCTACAGTCCCTGTAAATTGGATAGCGATATTATTTATATGATAAATATTAATTATTGACGGAATCCACGTCTTGATTGTTCAGAATTGATGATACTCCCTTAAGAAAGCTTATAAATTTTGACCGGGCCAAACATTGCAGGTGGATTTGATTATCTGGCGGTCAGATAAGTTAAGCAGAAGGGTTTAAAGAATTTTGAAGATGCTGATTAAATTAAATTATTAGTAATTAAATTTAATTAGCGGATATCGAAAATCTTAACGTGGGGAGATGAGTTAAGCATTTAATAACAGAAGTTCAATGCAAATTCGTCTTGAGATTATGACTAAGAGTGCAGTTACAATTCGTTAGTGGTGTTAACTGTAATTTAGTATTTTATGAAAGTTGCAAAAGTCGCTGCATGGTTTTCATAATTATAGAAATCACCGAGAGGTTTGTATATTTACGAAAACCGCTGAATTGGTATCTGGGTTACACTAGAAGTCTAAGTCATAATTACTCCATAGGTCCCTGCTGTAACCCTATAAATATGCGGATAGGCTGAACCAAATTCAGAAGTTGTCTTTCAAAACTAAGGTTATCCAGGTTCTACCTGTACCAGTTCTCGAAGGATCGTAGTCTATACTACATTTGAAAATTGCATCAGGAATACAGTAAAAAGTCTGACCGGAGTTTCAACTAGAAAATCAAAATTTATAGTTGGAGAATCGACCAAAAGGTATTCATCTAAATTAACTAGGGTGGAACGGATTTTATTTTGATCGTTCGACATCAAAAAGTTTTTATCTGGAACTTATTTCGGCGATTGTCCATTTAGTTTTATTTTTTGAAAAATTATTTACAAATCAATAATCTTGACAGTTTGCCTCCAACAATAAAAGGCCACTAGGTCTAGATGGAATAGGGCTCCTAGGTAATGCAGATCAATGGTATTCTCCTTGTTTACGGAAGAAAAGCCCAAAAATCCCACTCATAATGGCAAGGCTCTAAGCAGTGGAATTAACGAAAGTGGGTATAGAACCAGGAGTACCTGATGCGGCCCTAGTCCATCTGGGTAGGAACAGTGCCCAAGAAGTAGGTGAGAGCCTCCGCGAACTAGGAGATGGTGGAGTCGAAAGGAATGGGGTTATGACCAACTCGAATGCCTATGATCATGGCGAAGTCAAGTGGGGTCAGTGTGGCCTCGAATGTTGTGAAGTGTAAGGTGTTGGTGGTGTCTCACCACCTCTCTACTAGAGCAGTCAGCAGAACTTTGTTATTACTGGTCTCACCCAGCAATGGTATGAATTAGGTAAAATCAAAAGCATCGATGAAGGCTCGGCTAGGGGCTAAAAGAGCAGCATGCCACTCTAATACCTCACCCAAGCCACCAAAGCCACGGATGTATCTGCCAGCCTAAAAAGCAAAAAGAAGATGATCAGAAGATATAATAAGGTCGTAAGAATAAAACAGATGCAAAAGAGAATGAAGAAAGAGAAATACTCAAATCCTAATGCGAAGCATTGTTTAGGTATTCCTAAGTCCGGACGGCGTCTTAGGTTTTCTAAAGCCCTAGTGAGCTAGTCACCCTAAGCCCTGGTGCACCAGATAATCCTTCTATCAAACCCTAGGTTCGTGTGTGTGTGGCGATCCTTAGGTTTTCTTTAGCCCTAGTGAGCTCGGCACCCTAAGGCCTTGTGCGTCAGGCAAATCCAATCCTACGTTCGTGTGTGGGTAATGATCCTAAGGTTTTCTTAAAGCCCTAGTCAGCTAAGCACCCTAAGCCC
This sequence comes from Heliamphora ciliata, assembly GCA_032360265.1. Classification (NCBI taxonomy): domain Eukaryota; kingdom Viridiplantae; phylum Streptophyta; class Magnoliopsida; order Ericales; family Sarraceniaceae; genus Heliamphora; species Heliamphora ciliata. The sequence goes on along the minus strand of JAUMHN010035748.1, from coordinate 16,711 downwards.
TGGTGCGCCCGGCAAATTCAACCCTAGGTTCGTGTGTGTGTGATGATCCTTAGGTTCTTTTAAGCCCTAGTAAGCTAGGTACCCTAAGTGCTGGTGCACCAGACAAACCCTCTTTCAAACCTTAGGTTTGTGTATGAGTGATGATCCTTAGGTTCTTTTAAGCCCTGGTGAGCTAGGCACCCTAAGCCCTGGTGCGCCAAGTAAACCCTCTTTTAAACCCTATGTTCGTGCGTGATTGACGATCCTTAGGTCTTTTTAAGCCTTAGTGAGCTAGGCACCCTAATCCCTGGTACTCCAGGTAAACCATCTTTCAAACCCTAGGTTCGTATGTGAGTGACGATCCTTAGGTTTTCTTAAGCCCTAGTGTGCTAGGGACCCTAAACCCTGGTGCTCCAGGTAAACTCTCTTTCAAACACTAGGTTTGTGTGTGAGTGAAATTCATTAGGTTTTCTTAAGCCTTAGTGAGTTAAGCACCCTAAGCTCTGGTGCGCCAGGAAAATCCTTCTATCAAACCTTAGGTTCATGTATCTGTGACGATCCTTTAGTTTTCTTAAGCCTTAGTGAGCTAGGCACTCTAAGCCCCAGTGCGCTAGGTAAATCCTTCGATCAAACCCTAGGTTCGTGTGTGTGTGACGATCCTTAGGTTCTTTTAAGCCCTAGTACGCGAGGCCAATCCTTTTATCAAACCCTAGGTTCGTATGTGTGTGACGATCCTTAGGTTTTCTTAAGTCCTAGTGAGCTAGGCACTTTAAGCCCTAGTGCGCTAGGTAAATTCTTTTATCAAACACTAGGTTCGTGTGTGTGTGACGATCCTTAGGTTCTTTTAAGCTCTGGTGCTCTAGGAAAATCCTTCTATCAAACCCTAGGTTCGTGTGTGTGTGTGACGATTCTTAGGTTTTCTTAAGCTGTAGTGAGCTAGGCAGTCTAAGCCCTGGTACGCCTGGCAAATCTTTCTATCAAACCCTAGGTTCGTGTGTGTGTGACAATCCTTAGGTTTTCTTAAGCCCTAGTGAGGTAGGTGACACCCTAAGCCCTGGTGCGCTAGGCAAATCCTTCTATCAAACCCTAGGTTCGTGTGTGTGTGCCGATCCTTAAGTTTTCTCAAGCCTTAGTAAGCAAGGCACCCTAATGCCTAGTGTGTCGGGCAAAACTCCTATGTTCGTGTGTGTGTGACGATCCTTAGGTTCTCCCTAAGCCTAGCTCCCCAGGTACCCTAAGCCCTGCTCCTCAAACACCTATATGTTTTCTAAAGCCGTGCTCCGCAGGTACCCTAAGCCGTGCTCCCCAGGCACCTATATGTTTTCTAAAGCCTTGCTCCCCTGGCACCTTAAGCCCCATTTTTTGGGAATCTATGTTCTAAACCTTAGTATCCAAGTGTTTGTCACAAAATCTCCAGTTGCTTAGGTAATCTCTTTAGTCCTCGGTCCAATATCCAGGTTTGTCCTTTTAATGTTAACAATATGTTTGAATCGCAATTTTCCATTATATGTTCCTATTATTAAATTGATTATGTTATTATAACTGGGGCAATTGATTACAAGATCATCAGTAACATACATTATGTCTCAAGTAACAGGGGATCCTAAACATGCATTTATGTTCAAGTATAAAGCTACAAGGCATGCTCTAGTATTCTGAATTGAAAGATAAGAAAAGAAGACTTACCGCATGGTTATGGCGGGAGAGGTGGTCTTGTGGCACGTGGAGAAGAAGATCGGGAACAACATTAGCAACCGAAGGCTCGTATCTCCTCATCCCGCTGGGTCTCAGACGATGAGGAGCTGGAGAGTAGTGACAAGGGTCAAAAAGAGTGGGGATCCCCTGACTAACAAGGGGATCTAAGAAGTCAGCAATCTCAACCTCAAAAGTTTCTTACTTCGCTGCAGCCTGATCTACAGTTGCCTATGCTATGGCCATCGCCCGTGCCGCCCTGTCATGGTCCTCAGCAGCACGAAGCAAAGACCGTTCAGCCTCGGTAGCAAGTATGTCCATAGCCCCCACAGCGGTGGAAGCCTGAGGTGCGGTGATCGTACCAGCAAGTATACTAGAGCTGGCACCTCCTATGGCGCCAAGTGAAGAGCTATCAAAAGTGGAATGTCATGACCCAAACCCCAAGTCCTTGAGCTAAACCCCGAGTTAAACCATACAGGAACTAAACTAATAATAACTTTTCAAACATTAACATATACACTGCACTATGACATTTAAATAATAAAAAGGGTTTTCCTTTTATTTCTGCATTCAAAAGATTCAAAATAAATAAACCAAGTTTCAAAAGTTTATCTACAAAACCACTTAAGGATTTGCGTCAACATATATTCAATTTCAAGCCTTCATATTAGTTACATTTATCTATTTAATTTTATGTACAAACATAACACGAAACCAAAATAAAACACTAGATTCTTCCTCTATCCTTTTTCCAAAGTGCATCCTTTGCCTTGGTAGCACTCCCGATTCTCAGAACCTGAAATGGTTTAGTACACATACATGAGCCGGAGCTCGTAGGATAAATACTAACTCAAATGTTATACATGATTTGTGATGTGTGGTAGGTGCAACCGAAGTAAAAATGTAAATTTTACAAATTTGTTGTTCGTTCACACGCACACACCCACGCACACCAATTTAGTCCATTCATTAATTCATTTTCTATCACATCAACTCTTTATTTCATTATTCATATACATTGATCCTTTTTCCAAAACATTCATTTCCTTCACATTATCCATATTATTATTCCGTTACCCGATTTTCCACATAAAGCGTATCACATTTTAATGAACCGGCATCGGACGCAGCTTATAGAAACATCGCCCCATTCGCCCCCAACAGGTTATGTGAAGCCGTTGTAGAATGGGTCGCTCCATAACTCATCACGACACAACTATCATATTTCGAGGGCTAACCCATGGGCATGTGGCCCCTATCTTACGCAAATTTTCGGTCTTTCATGACGAAGTTGTTCAAGCCCAACTTAATTTACATCAATTCATACTCGGTTCATTATCCGTTATAACTTTCAATTTCATAATCTGGGAGTCCAATCCACAACTATTTCCTCTCCCAATCAATTTCACATGTTGCCCCATTCAATTTCAAATTTCAAACTTTCCATTTCATTTCCAAATCACATTCTGTTTTAGTATTCAATCTCCCTTTTCAAATCAAATACATCCTAATCTTTAGTACACAATTTCTCATGAATTTCATTTCACATTTCTTTCATGGATTTCATAAAGCACCAACATCACAAAATGAATTCATTTGAGATCATGCCGTTTAAAGAAAATGGAATACACCCATCATATGCATATATGGAAGTTTAAAACTCATGTTTTCTTTCAAAATGCTTAGAATTTTAAATGATGACCATGTCACACCATAACTCACAAATACCCATTCTTGTACCTTCAAACCATTCTTTATGTAGAAAATCCACTTCCATTGTGAAGTCTAACCAAATGGTCCAACACATGAATCCCAATCCAAATAGATTTATATAGGTGTATCTATGGCTCAAGGAATAAGAAATTTGATAAAAAGTCCAACGAGGATGAAAAATAATCTTTTCCAAGACATTTGGCCAATAACGGGTGAAAAACAATTAAGAAAATTTGACACACTTTTACTATTTTGTCATAACTTTTTCTACAAAAAGAATTTTATTGTGAGAGTGATGTCATTGGAAAGAAAACTTTAGGGGCTTCAGTTTGAGTACAAAAATGACTCAATTTCGAGTTCGAATAGTGAAGATTCACTGATTTAAAGAAAACATTTTTAACTAATGAAAAGAGACCGCTGGTTAGATCGTTCGAGCGGTCTGTCGAGCAATTTGGCCTACTACAAGAAGCCGAGACCACCCGATAGACCGCTCAGCGGTCCTTCGAGCCATTCTGCATCGAAAATTGATTTTTTGCTAAGTTTTGAGGCCAACACCCATCTAAACCCAATTTCATGCAAAAATATAGAATTTCAAGTATTTTAAGCTCATTTTTATACAATAAACTCTCAAAATCATGTTTAACCATTTTTTAAAAACTCCCATTTTCACAAAAAACCAACCTATTCATGTAATCAACTATTTTCAATTCAACTGCCACACACACATATATCAATTCTTCAATTATGCATGAAATCAACTAGATTTTACTAACATAACCAAAATATCAACCCAAATCAACGTAAAACATGAAAGATAGTCTAGATCCTACCTCAGATTGCTCAAAACCTTGAGATATCTTCAAATCTCTCCACTTAGGGTTTGGATTATGTGTGTTCTTGCCTCTTTGTTGTTTAATCTTCCACCTCTTTGCTCCAAAGCTTGGATTCCTCCCTAGGTGGCTTTCAATCTAGTTTCAATCTCGTGTGGCTCCAACATCTTGAGATTTCACCCAATTTCCACTCTAGGCTTTCGGCCACACTTGGGATTTGCCTTTTTATGCTTCTAATTGTTCCTCTTGTGGTGTAGAACTTCAATCTTCCTTGGTGGTTTCCCAATTTTGCTTCAAACTCTCCCATTTTTTGTGAGAAGGTAAGGGTTCAAGGGTTTTGGGAGTATTCGTTCATGAGAAAAGAAAAGAAGAAGAGAAGAAGGGGGAGGAGGTATGTCGGCTGGAAAATGGGAGGGACTTGGGGTCCCTTTGACCTTTTTTCCATTCTCTTCTCATATTCTTGATGTTTCTAGAGAATTTTTCTTAGCCTTGTTTGTATGCTTCTCAATTACATAACTTCTTTAACTTGTATCATTTAAATTTCCAAAGTTAATTTAAATTAAATTTTTATCTCTCCCTTAATTTTTTTTAAAATTATAGAATTAATCACAAGGTAATATTCGAGTGTCACAGCACACCAACCGCACTCACCATGCCAAATTACTATCATCCAAAGCCATCCCTGACAATTCAATTATATTAAAATAATTAACCGTAAAATAAACACGTACCGGGTCTTCACACGGAAGGTCCTTGTCGTGCCCCAAATATGTCGTCACCATGATCGTGGCTGGCCATGTGGAGAAAATAAAGAAGATGCTAAGGAAGAGCTAAAGAAAGTCTCAAAAGCCTTAGAATCTTGAGAGGGTTGGAGAGAGTAGCGAGAGTCAGAGAGAGAGTGAACGATGCTAAGTGAGGGCTGCTCCGTGCGTTTGGGGGGCCATTAAGGCGCTTGGATGTTGTGACCGCAACATTCGAATGTTGCGACCGTTCGGTTTATGAAGGGTTTCCTCGCGACTGCAAGGTATATTCAAAAAGATTTAAGCGACAGCAAGCTTGACCAATGGTCACATCGCGACCTCGTCCTTTGGACCCTGCGACCGCAACATTTGAATGTTGCGGGTGTACCTATTTTTGTCATGATTGCGTTTTGGGGTTTGTGATTACCCTTAATGGTGTGTTTGGATGTTTGTTTTGGGGTTTTTTTGAATAATTTCAAAGTCTTTACTCAACATTTTAATTATTTTATCCTGTGTTTTCGTCCCAAATTTTTAGATTTTGTCTCAACCTAATAATTTGTGATTTTTTCCTGATAAATTTAATTTTAAAGTCTTTATTCAACTTTTTAATTATTTTTATCACGAGTTCCCATCCTAAATTTCTAGGTTTTGAGTCAACCTATTAATTTGTAATTTTTTCTCGATAAATTTAATTTTAAAATCTTTACTCGACTTTTTAATTATTTTATCCTATGTTTTCGTTCCAAATTTCTAGGTCTTGACTCGATCTATTAATTTGTGATTTTTTTTCCTATAAATTTAATTTTAAAGTCTTTGCTAGACTTTTTAATTATTTTATCCCGTTCTCATCCTAAATTTTTAGGTCTTGACTTGACCTATTAATTCATGTTTTCCCGGTTAAAATAATTTCTAAGATCTTAACTCGATCCTTGTGATTATTTTATCCAAAATCGAATTCTTAGATCTATACTCAATCTTTGAATTGTTGTTCGCTCGTGCTCCTCTAAGTCTTGACTCGACCTTTAGGATATCTTTTGACCTGCTAGCATCTGCTTCATGTTTTACATCTTGCATCCTGCATCTTTTGCATTTGCCCTATAGCTACGTTTTGATCTGATCCCTAGCAAAAGGGTACGTAGGCAGCTCAATAGAAATTTAGGCACGACGACCGTTAACTGTATGCTTATATGTCTTGCAGCCTAAGATTGGCGGTTCGGTTAAATGGATGTTATCTATGAGTTTTTGACATAACTTGCATCACGTGTTGCTATGCAAGTTGTGTCAAAGAGGGACAACTGTAGACACCCCAATTTAACCTCGCCAAATTTAGGCTTATCCAGCTGAGTCCGATGATGAAAACCAAGTAAGAATGATGACTCCGCACGATCATCGGGAGGCAATCTAAGTCTAGTATTCCATGAAACCAAACCACAAGATCACATCTTTCGAACTTTGAGGCTACAACCTTTTAAACCTTGCGACCTTGTTGTTCACTTGTCCAAGTAATTTACCCGCAACCTTTTGAACCTTGAGACTTAGTTGTTCACTAGCCCAAGTAATTCACCTACAACCTTTTGAACCCCGCGACCGTTTAATTAATTGTTGCGACCGCCATATGAATCTCTTGGAAACCTTACATTTTGTCATGGTTACAACCTTTAACCTCACGGTCGCAACCTTTGAAGGTAGCGACCGCAAGCTTTGTGAGCCTAGTCTGAGCATTGAACGTGGCATCACCTCATTGGTTGACATACTCTATATAAACGTACCTTTGGTACGATTTCAAATGACCCTTTTTTTTCTGACGTAGATATACTATTGCTTTGTCGAGTGCTATTCCATGTACGCCGGTACTCTATTGCATTCCCGACTCACACCCCAATTCATATTACTGCTCGAGCTTGACATGAATACTGGAGTTGGATTACCTCTCGAGAATTTAGCCGACGACTTTACATTCCACGACTTGAGGACCCCTCTAGATAGTGGCGTATTAGGTATTCTATTAGACCCCCGACATTTCTGTTCTCACATTTTCTAACCCCGTGGGGAGGTCGGGTTTTGAATTTGAATTTCAATTGCTGAATTACATGTTTTTTCTTTAGTACTGCCATCACACAGTTTAATATTCACATGTTTAATTTCCAATTTCGGGACTATTAGGACCATATGTATTCTTTTTCCTTAGTTTTGATATCATTAGACTTAATTGCTTTGACTATTAATTTTGGGTTATCAAATTAAGAATATGCTCAATTTTTTTTTAAAAAAGAATTCGATTAACTTTCATTTATAGTTTAATTAAAACAGTCTCAATTATGCTCTGCCTATATTTTACACCAGCACCCTAGTATACGGTTCAGTAAAAAGTGCTCAAATTCCTTGCGGTCGCAGCGTCCATTTGTTGCGGTCATAACAAAAATGCACTGACATGCTTGTAGGTGTGATTCTGATCTTCACAATCGTAACTTTCTGGCCTTAGGGTCTTGCTACCGTAACATCTGTATGTTACGGTCGCCACCTCTGTTTCATTTTAGTAGATTAACTTTGCTTCAGTAGCTTAATTGTGTTTTTACAGTATTTTGTCTTGTTATGATTGAAGTGTCCAATATGTAATTTATATTATAGATTAGCATGTTTAAGGCTTAGAACGCCTTAGGTTTATTTCTCATTCGTTTGAATCCATGTTATGCTTAGTTTAACTTTGACGTGATTAGGATTTGTTAGTTTCACAAAAATAATTTAATGCTTTGTATACCATATGCGGTTCGCTTCATATATCATTTAATTAGAATTTGCATACCTTAGGATCTAATTTTTTTTATTTTTTATTTGGCATTCTATATACCTATACTATGTATTTTTATTATTTAATTTTAGATATTTTCTCTTTACTCTTATTTTTTGTATTTGTATGTATTTGAGAAATAAAATTAAAGAACCAATGATAATTAATAGAGGTCAACCTAACAATTGGGCGAACATGATGCCTAATACCTTCCCCGATTTGTACTTTAGCCCCCGAACCCTTGTTTTCTCTGGTTAACGTTTTCAAAAATCAAGGGCACATTTTTATTTTTCTTGGTTTTTTTTTAAAATTAAGTGGCGACTCCAATTTTTAATAAAAATGATTTTCAAGACTTTTTGGTTTTCAAGGTGTCAAAAATTTTTTAAATTAACTCTTGAATTCCCTATTTTCATTTTGAAACAAACCCTAAATCCCGATGCCACACCATCCCACCACTGTCACCACCGCCAGCATTACCATTCTACCACCAACACCACCATTCTACCAACACTACTAGTTTAAGGTTCAAAGAGTCGATGGTACAGGGATTAGGAGTGGGGGATCCAGTGATCGGGAGTCGGGGGTCTTGGGTTTGGGTCAAGGTTCTTGTGTTCTGGGTTTTTGGGGTTCGAGGGTCAGGATCAGAGGTCGGGTTCGGGGGTTAGACACTGGGAGTTAGGAGGTTGGGGGTTAAGGGTTTAAAGGTCGGGGGTCCGGGCTCCGGGGTGTGAAGACCCATTTCAATAATAGCATCCATGACCGGCCAGTGAGTTAAAACTCATCTGAGGCCTCTTTCTTTATCTTTATTTAGAAGATTTCTCATTTATGAACATTAAAAGAATTTGGAAATAAACCATTTTTATAAAAAGAAGTTTACATTTACATTTTTTAGATCTCATTTTAAAAATCTCTAGAGCTTGCTACTGTACATGCACGTGGTTTCAAGTAGGGTATAGGCATATTCCAGTAACATTTCCTTTTATGCATTACATGGCATGTTAAAAATACGTCCAATAGCAAAGTTAGTGTGAATTCATTGATATCTGAGTTACTAATAGTTTCACAAATTCATAATGATATTTGTTTAACAGTTCAACCAGCAATTAGTAGGGAGTGACCCTACGATAAGATAAATATACAGTGGATGTGATCATTCCTTAGCTATCTGATTATGGCCCCACCTTTATTCTATTCACCTCGCTAGTATCTTTATCATCCCCTAGCGACCGGGACACCGTTTAAACAATCATTCTTATTCTTATAACTTATCATAGTTTTGCATTCATTTTCATAATCATTTCAAGATTAATTCGTCAATTCCATATCAGATACAACATATCAAATCATTAATTTGAAAGTTAAATTAATTCAGATATCGAATGATTCACTTGGATAGTAGAAATGTTTAATTATCTTGTTTGTGAAATTCCTGATCTACATGACACATATACAGAGAACTCTAATTACTACCTTGTATTTTTGGTAAATTTTCTTTGTCTTAGGTTTTATTTAGTTTTATTAATATTTTTCTTTTAAGAATATAGATTTTTATAAAATAAGTCCTAATTTTAGTTTTCATGGTAAAACCTTATAGTTTATATAAATTCTAAATTTTATTTTAAAAATTTATAAAATTCATTATTTTTGTTAAGCTTTAGTTCATAAAATATAAAATCTTATTTTTGTATCAAATAATGGGATGAACCCATACTAATTCTTTAGTTAAATTTTATAAAATGTTAAGTTTCATTAACTAATTACAAAATAACATAATTTGATTATTATTATCATTATTATTTTAAAATTATTATTATTTAATTTGTTTTTTAAACTTTAGTTAAATGTTACAAAAATTCATTATTTTTAATTTGAAACCTATAATTCCTCATAATTTAACTTGTTTCTTAAACATTAGTTTTATTTTATTATTCTTAGCTTAAAAATATTTTATCAAACCTAAACTTTTATATTATATCAAAATTAAGTAAAACTCTCCTTTTATAGTTTATAAAATTCTATATATTTATTTTGTATGATTTAAAATCATTACTTTTAAAATATTTAAACTTCCAATATAAAAAAAAAATCTAATTTTCTATAAAATTCCATTATACTTATAGTATTAAAAAAAATTTATCAACTTTTATGTAAAATATTAACTTTTTGTAACTAATAAAAATTTATTTATTATTATAATTATTATTATTATTATTATTAAACAAGTGAGATGTAAGAAAAATATCATATCACTTAATTAGAATGTTAACTAAAACTATATGCTGGACAAAACAATTGCATGCGCATACCAGTAGCTACGCATAGTAGCTTGGGTTCGGCTCAATTTTTCGTTAAATTTCAGCAGTTTTGTTTGGACAATCTGAACGTCGGTTTCAACTGCTATATGTGGCTATACGGCGTGAGGTGGTCTCATCCGAACTTACGGCAGCCAAGACGATTTACTGTGGTGGCAGTGGTGGATGTCCAAAGTTGGTACGATAACATCGATTTCTAAACTTCAAAAGGATACTTCGTTAGTGGCGGCTACACGGTGGCTCGAGGGTGGCCTTGGTGGTTTGAGGTGGTGTTCTGGAGGCAATAGGTGGCTGAGGAGGTGACTGTTGGGGCGGCTTGGTGGTGGCGGTGGAGGGAAGAGAGAAATGGAGAGAGGTGGGGAGGTGCCACAACTGAGAGGGAGAGAGAGAAAGATGAGAAAGGAAGTGGCAGTGGTGGTTGCATGTTGGTGGTTGGAGGTGTAGGTGGTGATTCTGGGTGACGTTGACGTAGTGGTGTTTGGCGGTGGCTGGTGGTTTGAGGGAGAAGGCACGAGAAGGAGAGAGGGGTTGAGAGAAATAGAGAAGTAGAGAGAGGGAGAGAGGGGCACATCAGTGCAACACAAACACAGAACCGTATTCCAAACAGTGAAGAATTGTTGCGCCAACTCAGCAATTTCCAAGCAACGTGTTTTTTGCAAACACAGGAGCACCAAACAGCAGCGTCAAAACACTGTTTTCGTGCAAAATTTTTGGGATAAAGCCGCAGCAAAATTGTTTCAGTAGCAGTAGCGCGCAAGGTGCGGCAACGTCGATGCGGTGGCCGGCGGTGGTGCAGGTGTCTTGGGACAGTTTTTTTTATATGCATTGATCAATGTGTGATATATTTGTATATCACTATGAACCAAGAAGTCCTGATACAACTTGGACACAGGACGTTGATTCAGAACAGGAAGCCGAAAATTTTTTTGAGTTTCAATCGGATCATAAAATCGGAATTTATATTTATTTTGCATTTAATTTGTTTTATTAACTGCATGGATGTTAAATATTGATTTCATTTTTTCTGTTTATTAAATTAATTCGAAAATTCGGTTTTAATTAAAATATTTTGTAATAGAAAATAAAATTAATTTTTTTTAATTAATTAATTAATTAAATGAAAAAAACTTTAGATATTTTATTTTTTTACAAAATATCACGTTTAAAGATGTTTTTTTTAAATCGGATATATTGATAAAATGTGCAAATTAATTCCGGTGTTTGAATTAATTAAATGAAAAATATTTAATCAAAATAAATTATTATTTTTTGAAAAATGTGAAACAGAAAATAAAATAAATAAATGCCTTAAATCACTACCTTAGCTGAAAAGATAGAGAAAAAACTGTGTATCTATTAAATTTTATTTATTACGCATTTAAATACGAAAAGATGGTTTGATAAAACAGAATCTTTAGAATCGTATACACGGAAAAATGTTTGATTCTTTCAGATCGTGTGACTTTCAAAAGATGATTTGATAAAATAGAATCTTTGAAATCGTGTACACGGAAAGATGTTTGATTCTTTCAGATCGTGTGATTTTTGAAATTAATAAATTTAATTTAATTAAACGAATTTTTATAATCTTAAAAAATATTTTCAAAATCTAAGTGGGAGAGAGAATTTATTTACAGATAAATTTCGCGGTCTCCACACCAGTTTATAAGCGATGCAATTAAACCCTACGTGTTGGCAGTAAGGCCTTCCTCCTCATCGAACAGATTAATTGCGGTATTGCCAGTACAAACCTTCTTTAGGGATAATTCTGGATAATTGTTAGTATGGATCACTTCTCTATCTGAACGGTTCATTGCGAAACGATTAATTTGAGATTATGTAATGATTAACACTTAGCTGTATATAATAGTATCCTCTTCATCTGAGTCACTACTATTATATATTAGATCGAAACTATGTCATCTATTTAATTTTATTTGGCATGGTCAATTGCCTAGATAGTAAAATTAAAAAGAAATTAGCTTATCTGGTTTGATGAAGAATAGTAGACACCCATTGTGGCATGCTATTTTCAGGTAACCATGTTGTTGACAAATTAATTTTAAAATGGTAAAAGGAACTAAATTAAAATGAATTCAAAGTTTTGGTAATCATAATTAACGGTTTTTTCAATTACGTGATTCTCAGGATTAAAATAGATTTCAACCCACTCGCTTCAATACTCAAAGAAAACAAACTAACGGGACCAAATTATGTTGACTGAAAATATAACTTGAATATTGCTTTAACTACAAATGGTATTCCTTTAATACTACGAAATGTGTCTGTTTCAGAAAAAGATTCTTCCTCGGGGCAGAAAGGCATGAAGAAGAAAATGCTCAAAAATAGGGAGACAGTTTCCAGGGTAGTTAGTGGGCCACGAACTGGTGTAAAAAAGTCGAAAGGCAGATGCTTTTACTGCAACCAGACCCATCACTAGAAAAAGCTATGTCTAGTATTTCTCAGAATGCAGAACAAACACGGTAATTTCTGTTCACTGGTTGTGGGAACATGTTTTGCGATGTTATCTACCGGTACCTGGTGGGTAGATAGGGAGCCACTAATCATGTCTACAATTCACTGCAGGGGTTCCAAGAAACTCGACAACTTAGTGATTGGAGATTTACTTACATATGGACAATAAAACAACGGTAATAGAAATTGCAGTAGGAGATGTCACTCTCAATTTTGGTAGAGATCGAATTTTACTATTGAGAAAATATCTTTATGTACCTGCCATTAGAAGGAACTTAGTTTCCGTTTTTGAATTGGCTAAAGACGGATATTTTATTTATTTTAATAATTCTGCGGTTATTAAGGATAATAAACGGGTTATCTATTCTGGTACATTGGTGGATAATCTTTATATTATTACTATAATCTTTCCTACACTGCAACTAACTGAAATGAATTAACACATCTAATTTATTATATAAGAGAAAATTTTCTTCTTTAATGAACCAAACGTTTCATTGGCACTTACGCTTGGGTCATATTAATCTAAAAAGAATAAACAGACTGCTAACAGATGGACCTTTGAATTCATTTGAAATGGAGGCACTTCCAATCTGTGAATCTTTCTTAGAGGGTGAGATGATCAAGAGGCCATTTTCGGCCAAATGCTATAGAGATAAAGAACCGTTGGAGCTAGTTCATTCTGATGTGTGTGGTCCTATGACAATATGAGCTAGAGGTGGCTTTGAGTACTTCGTCAGTTTCATTGATGACTACTCAAGGTATGGATACATTTACCTGATGAACCGAAAGTCTAAATGCTTTGAGAAATTTAAAGAATTCAGGACGGAGGCAGAGAAGCGTCTGGGTAAAAGTATCAAATCACTACGATCTGACCGTGGTGGAAAATACCTCTTTGGAGAGTTTAAGAACTACTTGTCATCAGATGGGATTAGATCCCAGTTGACTGCACCTGGCACTCCTCAGGAGAATGGTGTAGCAGAAAGAAGGAATAGAACTCTTATGGAAATGGCAAGGTCAATAATGAATGATTCAGGTTTATCAGATTCATTTTGGGAATTTACTTTAGAGACAGTGGCTTACATTCTAAATTTGGTACCTTTTAAGTCAGTATTTTCTACTCCCACAGAGTTGTGGACCGGACGTAAGCTTAGTCTGAAACACATTCGAATTTGGGGCTGTCCAGCACATGTGCTGAAAGGGAACACGGGTATGTTAGAACCAAGGACAGAAGTTTGTTTCCTTGTAGGGTATCCCAGGGGAACGAATGGTGGTCTATTTTATAATCCTAAGGATCAGAAGGTCATTGTTAGCACCAATGTCCGATTCTTGGAAGAAGATTATATTATGGATCGCAGGCCCAAAAGAAAAATTATTCTGGAAGAACTGAGAGAAAATACCAATAGAACGGACAAGGAAACACAAGTCACTGATATTCCATTACCTCGTTGTAGTGGGAGGATTATTGAGACATGCACAAATCAAGAATAGGGTGCTGATGCACAGGGTTCAAATTTTGCACAGCATATTACTGCTAGTGCACAGACACAGGTAGTACCTCGTCTTAGTGGGAGTGTTGTTCATCAACCTGGTCAGTATATGTTCTTGAGAGAGTCTTTCGACAGGATCCCAGCATAACTGGATACTGAGTTCGGTAACAATAATCAAGCACTACAAGACAAAGATGCAGATCTTTGGCAACGGACTATGAATTCAGAGATGGAATCTATGTATTTCAATCAGGTCTGGGAACTTGTAGAACTACTTGAAGGGATAAAATCCATTGGATACAAGTGAATCTACAAGAGGAAGAGAGGAGTAGACGGGAAGATTAAAATCTTCAAAGCTAGACTTGTTGCTAAATGGTGCACTTAGAAAGGAGGGATCGACTATGAGGAAACCTTTTCGCCGGTAGCCATGCTTAAGTCTATCCAGATTCTCTTATCCATTGCTGCACATTTTGACTATAAAATTTGGTAAATGAACGTCAAGACAGCTTTCCTTAACGGAAGTCTTGACGAATGTATCTATATGATACAACTAAACGGATTCATTGCAACGGGCCAGGAACATATGTTGTGTAAGCTTAAGAGATCTATTTATAAACTTAAGTAGGCATCGAGGTCTTGGAACACTCAGTTTGATCAAACTATAAAATCTTATGATTTGGATCAAAGTCCAGATGAGTCTTGTGTGTACAAGAAGTGTGACGAAAGCGTGACGGAAGCGTGGTGATCTTCTTAGTACTTTATGTAGACGATTTCTTGCTCATCAAAAATGATGTGGGGGCATTATCTATTGTTAAAGTATGATTATCTGGATAGTTCGATATGAAGGACTTGGGAGAAGCCAGTCACATCCTTGGGATCAAGCTTATGCGAGATCAGAAACAGAGGATATTGGGCTTATCACAAGCAAAGTTTATCGATGATATCCTTACTCGTTTTAGCATCCAAGATTCCAAGAAAGGGTTTCTCCCTTTCAGGCATAGAATCACTCTATCCAAAAATCAGTGTCCTAAAACACCTGATGAGATAGAGAAGATTAATGCGGTTCCTTATACTTCGACAGTAGAAATCATCGTGTATGCTATGCTTTGCACTAGACCCGATATCTGCTTTTTCATTGGCATGGTTAGCAGATATCAGTCTAACCCAGGGCAGAAGCATTGGTCTGCGGTAAAGAATATAATTAAGTACCTAAAAAGGACTAAGGATTATATGTTGATTTACCAAGCAGACAGTCTGGTACCTTTAGTGTACACAGACTCTGATTTTCAGTCTGACAGGGATTTTTGTAAGTCTACCTCAGGATATATGTTTACCTTAGGAGGTGGAGCTATAAGTTGGAGGAGTATCAAGTAGTCCTGTATTACTGATTTTACCATGGAGGCCGAGTACGTGGAAGCTTTTGAAGCAGCCAAGGAGGCTGCTTGGCTCAGGAACTTTCTAATGGTTCTAGAGGTGGTACCTTCTGTTTAGTCGGCTCTTACACTTTACTATGACAATAGCGGAGCGGTTGTAAACTCGAAGGAGCCATGGGTCCACAAGAAAGGCAAGCACATTGAGTGTAAATATCACCTGATATGAAAAATTGTACAGAGAGATGATTTGCTGTGACCAAGATTGCATCAGGAGACAACCTTGTAGATCCTTTTACAAATAGCTTACCGGCTAAGACTTTTGACAGTCAGGTAGAGGGCATGGGAGTCGAATGTATAGCAGCATGATTTTGAGTATAAGTGGGAGATTGTTAGAGTTGGTATACTGAAAATCATGTTTTTAATATTTAATTTTATTTTAATAAAATTAGTTTTTCATTTTATGAGAATCTTTATGAGCAATGTATGTATATCATTTCTTTGTTATGCATGGATGTTCGATATTCTGTATAGTATTTAATCTGGTGTGTAGAGTACGGCTTACACACAGAAGATTAGATTTTAGGTTCTTGCAGAATATAAGTTTTATGTTCACAGTTTAGATGGAAATAGACATACCATCGGTTCGACTGTGGTACAGAATTTTAGTAGGCCTGTCTTGGTTATGGAGAACATATAATAGTGTCGTCTATTATTTCGACTCTCTGTGCCAGTACACTTTGTGTGTATTAAACGGGACATTTGTGGTAATTAATTTAGTACTGACTACTAACTATATAAATTAATTCACACCCCAAGGTTATTATGAATAGTGCTTGTTCTCTTAATTTTGAAATAATTATTAATTTGTATAAATTTAATATTCGTTGTTTTGATTCATTAGAGGATGCATTCTTACATGATTTTATATTTCCGGTGAGTTGAATAACGATATTATTTATATGAAAAATATTAATTATTGATGGAATCCACGTCTCGATGATTAGGATTGACGATACCCCCTTAAGGATGCTTATAAGTTTTGATCGGGCCAAACTCTGCAAGTGAATTTAATTATTCGATGGTCAAATAAGTTAAGCGGAAGAGTTTAAGGAATATCAAGATGCCGATTAAATTAAATTATCAGTAATTAAATTTAATTGACGGGTATCGGGAATCTTAACGTCGAGAGAAATGGTAAGCATTTAATAACAGTAGCTCAATGCAAGAAGGTCTTGCGATTACGGGTCAGAGTGCAATTATAGTTCTTTAGTGGTGTGAACTGTAATTCAGTGTTTTATGAAAATTGTAGAAATCGCTGC
>JAUMHN010035642.1:0-28756 GCA_032360265.1 Heliamphora ciliata | reverse complement strand
TACATTGCTCATAAAGATTCTCATAAAATAAAAAATTAATTTTATTAAAATAAAATTAAATACTAAAACATAATTTTTAGTTTATCAGCCCTAGCAATCTCCCACTTATACTCAAAACTATACTACCATACATCTGACTCCCATGCCCTCTACATGACTATCAAAAGTCTTAGCCAGTAAGCTTTTTGTAAAAAGATCTGCAAGGCTGTCTCCGAATGCAATCTTGGTCACTGCAACATCACCTCTCTGTACAATTTCTCGTATCATGTGATACTTACACTCAATGTGCTTGCCTTTTTTATGGACCCTTGCCTCGTTCGAGTTTACAACTTCTCTGCTATTGTCATAGTACAATGTAATAGCCGACTGAACTGAAGGTACCACCTCCAGATTCATTAGGAAGTTTTTGAGCCAAACGGTCTCCTTGACTGTTTTAGAAGTTGCCATATACTCGGCCTCTATGGTGGAATCAGCAATGCAGGACTGCTTGATACTCTTCTAACTTATAGTTCCACCTCCTAAAGTAAACACATATCCTGAGGGAGACTTACAGGAATTCCTGTCAGACTGGAAATCTGAGTCTGTGTACCCCAAAGGTACTGGACTGTCTGTCAGATAAACTAACATATAATCCTTAGTCCTTTTTAGGTACTTGATTATATTTTTTATCGCAGTACAATGCTCCTGCCCTGGGTTAGACTGATATCTTCTAACCATGCTAACGACAAAGCAGATGTCAGGTCTAGTGCAAAGCATAGCATACATAAGGCTTCCTACTGGTGAAGCATAAGGAACCACTTTTATCTTTTCTATCTCATCAGGTGTCTTAGGACACTGATCCTTGGATAGAGTGATTTTATGCTTGAAAGGGAGAAACCATTTCTTGGAATCCTGCATGCTAAAACGAGTAAGGATATCATCGATATACTTTGCTTGTGATAAGCCCAACATTCTTTGTTTTCGATCTCGCACAAGCTTGATTCCAAGGATGTGACTGGCTTCTCCCAAGTCCTTCATATCGAATTGCCCAGATAACCTTACGTTAACCTTAGATAATGCCCCCACATCATTTTCAATGAGAAAGATATTGTCTACATAAAGTACTAGGAAGATTATCACGCTTTCGTCATGCTTCTTGTACACAGGACTTATCCGAACTTTGATCAAAACCATAAGACTTTATAGCTTGATCAAACCGAGTGTTCCAAGACCTCGATGCCTGCTTAAGTTCATAAGTAGATCTCTTAAACTTGTACAAAATGTGCTTCTGGCCCTTTGCAATGAATCCATCTAGTTATATTATATAGATACACTCGTCAAGACTTTCGTTAAGGAAAGCTATCTTGACATCTATTTGTTAGATTTCGTAATCAAAATGTGCGGCAATGGATAAGAGAATTCGAATAGATTTAATCATAGCTACCAGCAAAAAGGTTTCCTCATAGTCGATCCCTTTTTTTTGAGTGAACCCTTTAGCAACAAGCCTAGCTTTGAAGGTTTCAACCTTTCCGTCTACTCCTCTCTTCTTCTTGTAGAACCACTTTCATCAAATGGATTTTATCCCTTCGGGTGGTTCAACAAATTTTCAGACCTGATAGGAATACATAGATTCCATCTGTGAATTCATAGCCCTTTGCTAAAGATCTGCATCTTTGTCTTTTAGTGCTTCATTGTAGTTACAGGGCTCGGTATCTAGTTTTTTCATGATCTTGTCAAACGACTCTCCCAAGAACATATACCGATCAGGTTGATGAACAACCCTCCTACTACGACGAGGCACTATTTGTGTCTGTGTACTAGCAGTAATAGGTTGTGCAAAATCTAAACCAGATTCATCAGCACCATGTTCTTGATTTGCACCTGTCCCGATAATCCTCCCACAATAACGAGGTAATGAAATATCAGTGACTTATGGTTCCTCTTTCGTTCTACTATTATTTTCTCTTAGTTCTTCTAGAACAATATTGCTTTTGGGCCTGTGATCCATAATATAATTCTCTTCCAAGAATCGGGCATTGGTGCTAACAATGACCTTCTGATCCTAAGGATTATAAAATAGACCACCCTTCATTCCCTTGGGATACCCCACAAAAAAACATACTTCCGTCCTCGGTTCCAACTTACCCGTGTTTCTTTTCAGCACATGTGCTAGACATCCTCAAATCTGAATGTGTTTTAGACTAGGCTTACGCCCGGTCCACAATTCTGTGGGAGTAGAAGGAACTGACTTAAAAGGTACCAAGTTCAGAATGTAAGCCGCTGTATCTAAAGCAAGTTCTCAAAACGAATCTCGTAAATCTGAATAACTCATCATTGACCTTACCATCTCTATAAGAGTCCTATTCCTTCTTTCTGCTATACAATTCTGCTGTAGAGTGCCAGGTGCAGTCAACTGAGATATAATTTCCTCTGATGATAAGTAGTCCTTAAACTCTCCAAAGAGGTATTCCCCACCACGATCGGATCGTAGTGATTTAATACTTTTACCTAGACGTTTCTCTGTCTCTACCTTGAATTCTTTGAATTTCTCAAAGCATTCAGATTTATGGTGTATCAGGTAAATGTATCCATGTTGGACGCAATACTGCCAAGATCATTGTTTTTGTAATCGATTTTTGATAAAAAAATTAATTAGACGGACAAACGCCGAAACGGACTCCAAAAAAAACTTTTGACGTAGAATAATCAAAATAAAACCCGTGCAACCAAAGTTAATTTAGAAGAACACCTTTTTTTGATGTAATTCTTCAGCTACGATTTGATTCCGAGTTAAAGCTCCTATCAGATCTTCTACGGTATTCCCTTATCCGATCCTCGAACGTAGTGTGGGCTACGATCCTTCGAGAACTCGTACCGACAGAACCTCGATATATTTAAGTTTTGAAAGACAAAAATAATATCATAATAATAATAATTATATAAAATCATTAAAAACTGGTTCAGGCTACCTGCATATATATAAAGTTACAGCAGGGACCTGGGGAGTAATTATGAGCTAGACTTCAAGTGGAACACAGTCTACCTGCATATATATAAAGCTATTGCAGGGACCTAGGGAGTAATTATGAGCTAGACTTCTAGTGGAATACAGACACCTACTAGAGGTTTCTGCAATTATGGAAAGATATGCAGCGGTTTCTGTAATTTTCATAAAACAGTAAATTACAGTTCACACTACTAAAGAACTATAATTGCACTCTAACCCATAATCTCAAGACCTTCTTGCATTGAGCTCATGTTATTAAATACTTATAATTTCTCCCCTCGTTAAGATTTTCGATACCCGCCAATTAAATTTAATCATTGATAATTTAATTTAATCTGCATCTTGATATTCCTTATGCTCTTCCACCTAACTTATTTAACCACCGGATAATTAAATCCATCTGCAGAGTTTGGCCCGATCAAAAACTTATAAGCATCCTTAAAAGAGTATCGTCAATCCCGATTTTTCGGGACGTGAGTTCCGTCAATAATTAATACTTGCCATATAAATAATACCACTATCTAACTCACCCAAAATAGAGATACATATAAGATCGCACCCTCTAATGAATCAAAATAACGAATATTAAATATATGAAAATCAATAATTGTTTTAGGATTAAGAGGATAAATACTATTCATAATAACCTTGAGGTGTGAATTAATTTATATAGTCAGTACAAAATTAATTATTCCAAATGTTCAGTTCAATACACACAAAGTGTACTAGCACAGAGAGTTAGAACAACAGACGACGCTATTATCTGTTTTCCGTAACCAAGATATGCCTACTAAAACTCTGTGCTACAGTCGTACCAATGGTATGTCCATTTCCATCTAAACTGTGAACATAAAGCTTATATTCTGCAAGAACCTAAAATCTGATCCTGTGTGCAAGCCGTACTCTATACACCAGATTAAATACTATACAGAATGTCGGACTCTACAAACCAAATTAATACTAAAAATATCATTTTCAGTATACCAACTCTAACAATCTCCCACTTATACTCAAAACCATGCTGTCATACATCTGACTCCCATGCTCTCTATATGACTATCAAAAGTCTTAGCTGGTAAGCTCTTTGTAAAGGATCTGCAAGGTTGTTTCCTAATGTAAGCTCAATGTCTGATTGAAAATATGAGTCTATGTACCCCAAAAGTACTAGACTGTTTGCCTAGTAAACTAACATATAATCCTTAGTCCTTTTTAGGTACTTGATTATATATTGTTTACTGCAGTCCAATGCTTCTGTCCTGGGTTAGACTGATATCTGCTAACCATGCTAACGAAAAAGCAGATGTCGAGTCTAGTGCAAAACATAGCATATATAAGGCTTTCTACTGCTGAAGCATAAGGAACCGCCTTCATTTTCTCGATCTCATCAGGTGTCTTAGGACACTAATCATTGGATAGAGTGATTCTATACCTGAAATGGAGAAACTCTTTCTTGGAATCATGCATGCTAAAACGAGCAAGAATATCATCGATATACTTTGCTTGTGATAAGCCCAACTTCCTTTGTTTTCGATCTCGCATAAGCTTGATTCTAAGAATGTGATTGGCTTCTCCCAAATCCTTAATATCAAACGGCTCAAATAACCATAATTTAATCGTAGAAATTCCCCCATATCGTTTTCGATGAGCAAGATATCATCTACATAAAGTACTAGGAAGATCACCACGCTTTCGTTACGCTTCTTGTACACACAAGACCCATCTGGACTTTGATCAAAATCATAAGACTTTATAGCTTGATCAAATCAAGTGTTCTAAGACCACGATGCCTACTTAAGTCCATAAATGGATCTCTTAAGCTTACACAATATGTTCTCTTGGCCATTTGCAATGAATCCGTCTGGTTGTATTATATAGATACACTCGTCAATACTTTCGTTAAGGAAAGCTATCTTGGCGTCTATTTGCCAGATTTTGTAATCGAAATGTGCAGCAATAGATAAGAGAATCTAGATAGACTTAAGCATGGCTACGGCAAAAAGGTATCCTCATAATCGATCCCTTCTTTCTAAGTGAACCCTTTAGTAACAAGCCTAATTTTGAAGGTTTCAACTTTCCCGTCTACTCCTCTCTTCCTCTTGTAGATCCACTTGCATCCAATGGATTTTATCCTTTCAGGTGATTCTATAAATTTCCAAACCTTATTGGAATACATAGATTCCATCTCTGAGTTCATAGCTCTTTGCTAAAGATCTACATCTTTGTCTTTTAGTACTTCATTGTAGTTACAAAACTCGGTATCTAGTTTTGTCAGGATCTTGTCAAATGACTCTTTCAAAAACATATGTCGATAAGGTTAATGAACAACTCTCCCACTACGACAAGGCACTATTTGTGTCTATGTACTAGTAGTAGCAGGCTATGCAAAATCTGAACCATATGCATCAGCACCCTGTTCTTGATTTGCACCTGTCCCGATAATCCACCCACTACGACGAGGTAATGGAATATCAGTGACTTGTGATTTCTCTTCTGTTCTACTGGTATTTCCTCTCAGTTCTTTCAAAACAAATTTTCTTTTGGGCCTGTGATCCATAATATAATTCTCTTTCAAGAATCGGGCATTGGTGCTAACAATGACATTCTGTTCCTTAGGATTATAAAATAGACAACTTTTCGTTCCCTTGGGATACCCCACAAAAAAATAGACTTTCGTCCTTGGTTCTAACTTACCCGCGTTCCCTTTCAGCACATGTGCTGGATACTCCCAAATCCGAATGTGTTTCAAACTAGGTTTACGCCCGGTCCACAATTCTATAAGAGTATAAGGTACTGACTTAGAAGGTAGCATGTTTAAAATGTAAGCCGCTGTCTCTAATGCGAGTCTCCAAAACGAATTCGGTAAACCTGAATAACTCATCATTGACCTTACCATCTCCATAAGAGTCCTATTCCTTCTTTTTGCTACACCATTCTGCTGTGGAGTGCCAGGTGCAGTCAACTGGGATGTAATCCCCTCTGATGACAAGTAGTCCTTAAACTCTCCCAAGAGGTATTTTCCACCACAGTCGGATCATAGTGATTAGATACTTTTACCCAGACGCTTCTCTGCCTCTGCCTTAAATTCTTTAAATTTCTTAAAGCATTCAGACTTACGGTGTATGAGGTATATGTATCCATACCTTGAGTAGTCATCAATAAAACTAATAAAGTACTCAAAGCCACCTCTAGCTCGGATTGTTATAGGACCACACAGATCAGAATGAACCATCTCTAACGGTTCGTTAGTTCTATAACCATTGGCCGAAAAGGGCCTCTTGGTCATCTTACCATCTAAGCAAGATTGACAGACTGGAAGTGGCTTTACTTTCAATGAACTCAAAGGTCCATCTACTACTAGTCTGTTTATTCATTTTAGAATAATCTGACCTAAGCATAAGTGCCAAAGAATTGTTTGGTTCATTAAAGAAGAAAACTTTCTCTTATATGGTAATATAGATGTATTATTCATTTCAGTTAGTTGTAGTGTAGGATAGATTAGAGTAATAATATAAACATCATCCACCAATGTACCAGAATAGATGACCCGTTTATTTTTCTTAATAACCACAAAGTTATTAAAATAAACTAAATATTCATCTTTAGTTAATCCAGAAACGAAAACTAAGTTCTTTCTAATGACAGGAACATAAAGACAATCTCTCAATATTAAAACCCGATCTCTACCAAAACTGAGAGTGACATCTCCTACTGCAACTATTGTTACCTTTGTATTATTGCCCATATGCAGGTAAATCTCCCCATCACTAAGTTGTCGAATTTCTTGGAACTCCTGTAATGAATTGTAGACATGATTAGTGCCTCTAGTATCTACACACCAGGTACCGGTCAATAACACCGCTAAACATGTTTTCACAACCAGTGAACATAAATTACCCTGTTTGTTATACCTTCTGAGAAATACTGGACATAATTTTTTCTAGTGTCGGGTCTGGTTGCAGTGAAAGCATCTGCCTTTCAGCTTTTTCACACTAGTCCGTGGCCCACTAACTACCCTTGAAACCATGTCCCCCTGTTTCTGAACTTTTTTTTTCATGTCTTTCGGCCCCGAGGAAGATCTTTTTTCTAAAACAGATACATTTTCTAGTATTGAAGAAA
Organism: Heliamphora ciliata; assembly: GCA_032360265.1. Classification (NCBI taxonomy): domain Eukaryota; kingdom Viridiplantae; phylum Streptophyta; class Magnoliopsida; order Ericales; family Sarraceniaceae; genus Heliamphora; species Heliamphora ciliata. The sequence continues at coordinate 21,654 of JAUMHN010035642.1, read as the reverse complement.
TACCATTTGTAGTTAAAGCTATATCCAAGTTACTTTTTTAATCAACAAAATTTGGTCCCGTAAGTTTGTTTTTCTTTTTAGTATTGAAGCAAGTGGGTTGAAATCTATTTTAATCATGAGAATCACAAAATTAAATAAAATCGTTAATTATGATGAGAAAAATTTTGAATTTATTTTATTTTGGCTCCCTCTGCCATTTTAAAATTAATTCGCCAGCAGTCTAGTAACCTGTGAATAGCATGCCACGATGGGTGGACGTCTACTATCCATCATAAGACTAGACAGACTAATTTCTTTTAATTTTACTATCTAGGCAACTGACCATGCCAAGTAAAATTAAATAGCTGACATAGTTTCGGTCCAGTATATAATAGCAATGACTCAGATGGAGATGATACTATTATATACAGCTAAATGTTAACCATTACCTATTTCCAAATCAATCACTTCGCAATAAACCCTTCAGATGGAGAAGTGATCCACACTAATAATTATCTAGAATTATCCCTAAATGAAGTTTGTACTAGCGATACCACAATTAATCTGTCCGATGGGGAGGAAGGCCTTACTGCCAACACGAAGAGTTTAATTTTATCGCCTACAAACTGGTGATGAAGACTGCAGGATTTATCTGTAAAAAAATTTTCTATCTCACTTAGATTTTAAAAATATTTTTAAGGGTTATAAAAAATCTGTTTAATTAAAATAAATTTATTAATTTCGAAAGTCACACGATCTGAAAGAATCAAACATCATTCCATGTATACAATTTCAAATATTCTCATTTATCAAACCATCTTTTCGTGTTTAAATGCATAACAAATAAAATTTATTAAATACACAGTTTTTCCTATAGCTTTTCAGCAAAGGTAGTGATCAAAGGTATTTATTTATTTTATTTTTCGTTTCACATTTTTTGAAAAATAATAATTTATTTTGATTAAATATTTTTTATTTAATTAATTGAAAAATCAGAATTAATTCCCACGTTTTTTAAGGTATCTGATTTTTTTAAAAAAATATTTTAAACTTGATATTTTGTAAAAAAATAAAATATCTAAAGTTTTTCCATTTAATTAATTAATTAATTAAAAAAATTTTAATTTTATTTTTTATTAGAAAATATTTTAATTAAAACCGAATGTTCGAATTAGTTAAATTAACAGGATAAATAAAACTAATATATATCATCCACGCAGTTAATAAAAAATTAAATGCAAGATATAAAAAAAATATCTCGATTTTATGATCCGATTAAAACTCTAAAAAAATTTAATTTCCTGTTCTGAATAAGTTTCTTGTATCCTGATTGCATCAGGATATCTTGATTAATCTATGTCAGAAAAATCAAGCCAACTGAAACAGTCCTGGACGCTTGGAAGTCGGAATTCCCTTGTTGTTTGCTTGGAAACTGTGTTTGGAAAAAGCATGGAAACTGCTGCGCGTGGGAAAACACTGCTGTTTCATAGTCGTCGTTGCTGTTGTGCTTTGGGAATAGCCTTCTGCGCCGCTGCCTAGGCAGCGTTTGGCGTCGTTTTTTATTTTTTTTTGTGTTGGGATGTTGGTTTTGGAATGGGATGCTGCCGAAGGCAGCGTTTGGCACGACTGAACTGTGCTTATTTGGAAAAACACTGGCGTCGCTTGCTTGGTGCTTGGAAACCTGCGATTTGTTTGGATGAAAACCGCTTGGAGATCAACACACTGCTTGGGATTAACAGTGTTTGGATTTGCTTTGTTTTTTATTTTTGAAAACAGCCATGATCATTATGAAGAATCCACAGCACCGCCGCCACTGGTTCTTGTTTCTTCTTAATTTTTTTATTTTTATTTTATTATGATAACATAAAATAATAAAAAAACTAGAATTCGAAAAACAATATTTACATTGATTCTATGCCTCCATAGAGTTCACAATCAATCTACCCTGTTCAACCCTCGTGGTTAAAAAAATTAATTAAATTAAATTATCATCCACGCATTCAATGCTATTAAATGCTTAAATGCTTCTTGCATTGAGCTCATGTTATTAAATAATTACCATTTCTCCGCACGTGAAGATTCTCGATACCCGCCAATTAAATTTAATTACTAACAATTTAATTTAATCAGTATCTTGATATTCTTTAAACCATTTCGCTTAACTTATTTGACTGTCGGATAATCAAATCCATCTGTAGGGTTTGGCCTGATCAAAATTTATAAGCATCCTTAAGGGGGTATCGTCAATCCCAATCTTTTGGGACGTGAATTTCATCAATAATTAATATTATTCATATGAATAATACCGATATCCAACTCACCAGAAATATAGACCAATTTAATATCGCACCCTCTAATGAATCAAAACAATGAATATTAAATATACGCAAATCAATAATTATTTCAGGATTAAGAGCATAAGCACTATTCATAATAATCTTGAGGTGTGAATTAATTTATATAGTCAGTATAAAATTAATTACCCTAAATGTCCCGTTCAATACACACAAAATGTACTAACACAAAGAGTCAGAACAATAGACGACGCTATTATCTGTTCCCCGTAACCAAGATAAATCTACTAAAATTCTGTACTACAGTCGTACCGATGGTATATCTATTTTCATCTAAACTGTGAACATAAAACTTATATTTTGTAAGAATCTAAAATTTGATCTTCTGTGTGTAAGCTGTACTCTACACACCAGATTAAATACTATACAGAATATCGGACATCCATGCATAACATTGAAGAAATAAAACACATACATTGCTCATAAAGATTCTCATAAAATAGAAAATTAATTTTATTAAAATAAAATTAAATACTAAAATATAATTTTCAGTGTACCAACTATAACAAACATGCAGCAAAAAGGAGGAAGATTTGAGGCCCCCTGCTTTTTTTTAAAGATTTCATAGCTTTCCTTTTATTTTGTTTGTAGAGTTTGGGACTTGCGTGCGTTCCCTTTTATTTTCAAAACTTTGTAACTCCAATTAAAGTAATGAAAACTCCTGCTTTATGTTTTAAGATAGTTCAAATTTATGCAAAGTTTTTTTGGTTCAATTAAATGACTTTATTTATCAACATTCAGAAATAAATTTGCATTGGTCTTACACAGATTTAAAGATGGTTAAAAATAAAGAATGTGACTGGACTTCTTAAAAGAAGCTGCCTACGTATCCCAAAAATAAAATCAGGCCATAACGTAGTCCGGGCTCGGTTTACTCTCGGGTATTGACACTCTCCTTTTGTGATGTCCTAACATTTGCTAAGGTTACCCTTTCGAGTTTTCAGCCTTGTGGGCTATTCTAACTTTTACCTTAGTTGCCTTTTCGATTTTTAACTCTACGAGCATTTATTTTTTTTTATTTTTACCTCAAGGATAGTACTTTTTGAGCTGATCGAGGTTTACTGGAGTAAAAAACACATTGCCATCAAAATCCATAAAGATAACTGTATCACCGGTCATGATGGTTTTTATGAGAAACAATTCGGACCAGTTTGGCTTGAACTTGCCTCTCGGGTCAAATATAGGAGCTCTAATTTCCTTAAGAACCAGATCTCCTTCTTTGAGATCCCGAGTTTTGACCTTTTTATTGAATGCTCGAGCTTTCCTCCTTTGGTATCCTTGTGCATGAAACAGAGTATGCAGCCTTCTTTCATCAAACAAGAGCAACTCCTTAATTCGGTTCCTTTGCCATTTTGCTTCTGAAATACTGGCCTCGGCCACTACTCTTAGCAAAGGAATTTCCACCTCAATGGGAAGCACAGCTTCCATCCCGTACACTAAAGAGTATGGTGTAACTCCTGTTGAAGTTCTGATCGACGCCCTATATCCCAAAAGTGCAAATGGTAGATGTTCCAGCCAATCCTTATGTGAGTTGATCGTCTTTTGCAGGATTTTCTTGATGTTCTTGTTTGTTGCCTCAACTTCTCTATTGGTTTGCAGCCGATGCAGTGATGACTTGTGGGCTACTATCCAGTATTCTTCAAAGAGATCCAAGACCTCTCCTTGAAAATGCGAGCCATTATTCCAGATAACCTCACGTGGGACCCCGTACCGATAAATGATGTTCTGCTTGATGAACTTGGCAACCTAAGAGGCTTTCAGTACCGAGTATGAAGCTGTTTCTACCCAGTTGGTAAAATAGTCAATGGCCACTAAGATGAACTCGTGCCCATTTAACGCCTTTGGTGTTATCTTGCTGATCACATCGATGCCCCATACTGAGAACGACGATGGTGACGTCAGGTTATACAGCTGAGGTGCGAGAATGTGCATAAGGTTTGCATGAATCTGACACTTGTAGCACCTCCGCACGAACTATATACAGTCTATCTCCATTGTCATCTAAAAATATCTTTATCGTAGGATCTTCTTGGTTAACATGTTTCCACTCATGTGTGGCCTATAGACTCCTGTGTTTATATCTTTCATCAACTCTTGACCTTCTTTAGTGCTAACACAGCATATTAATCCCAAAATTCCCTCGTTTGTATAGTCTTCTACTGTAAATGACAAACTATTCAGATAGTCTTTGTATTTCCCTTTTATCCTTCTTGCTAAAAAACTTAAGATATTCTCCCTTCTCCACAAAGTTTTGAATGTCAAAATACCACAATAGTTTGTCGGCGCTCTCCTCGATCGCGGCCGTTGTCTCGTATGTCGGCTTTCTTTTCTGTTCAATTATCAAAGGCCTCATTTTGACCCTGACTAGTATGTCAATCATGGATGCTAAGGTGGCCAGTGCGTCGGCAAATTTATTCTGCAGTTTCGGCACATGAGTGAAGACCACTGATTCAAAACATGGTATCAGCTTCTCCAGCTCTTGATGGTAGAGAATCAAGGTTAAATCCCTAACCTTCCATTCTCCTCTTGCTTGTGAAACCACCAGTGTTGAGTCTCCAATGACTTCTAACTTCCTTGCCCCTAATTCTAAGGCTGCCTCCAATCTTGTTAAATATGCTTCGTACTCAGCTTGATTGTTGGTAGCTTCAAAATTGAGCTTCAAAGACAAAGGGACGTGCGATTCGTCAAGAGTGACAAGAAGGACTCCAAATCCATAGCCATATTGATTGGATGCACCATCAAAATATAGAGTCCACTTGTCATCCCAGACTTTCATTAGTTGTTCGTCAGGAAACTGAAACTCTGTGTCCTTATTCCCCTCAATTGGTTGGTCAGCTAGGAATTCTGCCACTACTCTACCCTTGACTGATTTTTGGGTGATATATCTAAAGATCAAATTCTAATAATAACAGCAACCACTGAGCCATCCTTCCTATCAGTGTTGATTTTTCAAACACGTACTTCAACGGGTCCATCCGGGAGATGATATTCACCGTGAAAGATAGCATGTAATGCCTCAATTTTTGGGTAGCCCAATCCAAATCCCAACAAATCTTTTTCAGTGATGTGTATCGTATTTTTGGCCCTGTCATCTTCTTTCTTACGTAGTAGACAGCCTTTTCAATTTTAGTTTCACCTTCTTGTGCCAGCACACATCCCATAGTTGAATCAGTCACTGAAAAATAGAGGATCAATGGATTATTAGGTTCGAGAGGAGCTAGAACAGGTGAATTTTGCAAGTACTAACGAACGGCATCGAAGGCATCTTGGCATTTCTAATCCCATTCAAATTTGACTCCTTTCTTCAGTAGACGGAAGAGTGGCTCACAGATAGTTGTCAATTTTACGATGAACCAACTGATGAACTGTATCTTACCTAGAAAGCCCCTAACTTCTCGCTCGGTCTTTGGAGAAGGCATTTCTAAAATTGCTATGATCTTTGAAGGATTGACTTGAATGCCTCATTGAGTGATCATAAGCCCAAGCATCTTTTCGACGGTAACCCCGAAGGCACACTTTTGTGGGTTGAGCCACATCTTATACTTCTGAATCATTTCAAAGAACTTTCGCAGTACTACGATATGGCCATCCTGATCTTTGGACTTGACTATCATGTCATCCACGTACCTTTGACCTCCTTATATATCATGTCATGCAGTAAAGTAGTGGAAACCTTCTGATTGGTTGCCCCTGCATTCTTCAAACCAAACGACATTACACAATAACAATAAGTACCCCAGGGATTGGTGATCGTTGTCTTTTCTCTGTCATTGGGATCCGTCAGAATCTGGCTGTACTCGGAGAAGCCATCCATGAATGATAACAAGGCATGCTCCGTTGTACTGTCTACTAAGACATTGATGTGCAGTAAAGGAAAATCATCTTTTGGGCTAGCATTATTGAGATCTCAAAAATTCACGCAGACCCTGATGCGTCCGTCTTTTTTCAGCACTGGAATAATATTAGCCACCCATTTTCGATACTAGGTTACCATCAGGAATCCAGTGTTGATTTGTTTGGCAACTTCTTTTTTAATCTTCAGCGCCCATTCTGGCCGGATCCGCCTCAACTTTTGTTTGACCGGTTTAGCATCAGGGTATAAGGAGATATGATGTTGGATAATGTCGGGATCAATTCCGGGCATATCCTGATAAGACCATGCAAATATATCATTGAATTCTTTTAATAAAGTTATTAAGTGTTCACGTTCAACTAAGGATAAAGAAAAACAAATTTGTACATTTTGTGGGTTAGTTTCGTTATCCAGATTTATTGACAGTTTCTTCAATTATTGGTTAGTCACACATTTCTTCTTCTCTTTTTATTAAAAGTTTTATTTTTTTGGGGATATCCCCGTCGAATTCAAAATCATCCAAAAGCGTATGAAATAAATCAAACAAAGTAGAGTAATTAGAAATCTCGCTTATTTCATTGGAGGAAGATGGAATTATAAACTCAAAAGCATAAACAGGGGGAGGTGCACAAATAGTCGTGCCCTCAACCACAGACTCTAACTCGAACTTGAACTCAGAATAGACAATATGTACATTACAGGACTATAAGGTCAAATTCTTCACTTCCTTTGTAGTCGCATCGACAATGAGCTTGGTGCAGTCAGTTGGTGTGCTGAAGCCCATTATGAAACAGCTTGGGTCAGTTACGTGCAGTTGTGCTAGCTTTTCATTAAACAACACTCTCATGCCGATTCCATCAAGCTTGTTTGCCCAATCTTCCTCTTGGATCTTCTTTCCTTCCTCTTCCCCTTTCACTATTTTCTCTTCTTCTGTGTCGGATAATTGATGACCGAAAAAGATTTCTAGCCTTGGCAACTTCTGGTTGGTTTCTTCATCGATCCATGGCTCTAGGAAGCCACAGTACGGGAAATCTTCTCCTTCTTTGGTAAAGTACCTGTTAAGCATTCCTGAGTAGTTAGCCTTCCATCCCCTTTTAGGCCCTTCCAAATCTTCTTTAGTCGGTTTGTATCCAACACCAAAATGGCAAGAAATCGGCAATACCTGGACAGGTTCAGGAATACCTTGCTGCTTACGTCCTAGCCCCATGCCCAGGAAATAGGACATTTGCCTCATCATTGTAACTGCTCTCGGGTTGATGTACATCTCTTATTCATTCAATAGCACTTGCACAACCTGCGCTTCATCGAATCAGAAGCCACTTAGCGACACGTCCCCTTCGCCATGTTGAACCTCCGAGAGAGTCGAGCCTTCTCCTCTTGGGGGTTGAATACTGTCTTCTCCGTGGATGGTCAGAACTACCCCATTCTTTATCAGTTTTAGCTTTTGGTGAAGAGTTGATGGCACTGCCTGGACATTTGGGTTATGCAGCCATGGCCTGCCCAGCAACAGATTAAAGGAGGCTGGTACGTCCAGCACATGTAACTCAACTGAAGTCTCCAGAGGCCCTACTGATAATGCGAATGATACCAGGCCCAACACATCTCTCCTTATGTTACCGTAGGCTTGGACTCCATGATTACTAGGTGTGAAATGTTTCAGCTTTAGTCCCAAGAAAACTGTTGTTCTAAGCGGACATACATTTAATGTGAACCCATTATCAATAAGAGTCACCGGGACCCACTTTTCTAGGCATTTAATGGTTATGTGCAGGGTTTGTTATGATTCTTTCCTTTCGTTGGCATATCTTTATCAGAAAAGGAAATGACTTTTGGCTCTGCAACTGGCAGAATGAGCTCAACGAGTTGCTCTGGGGTCGGATCTATCGAAACACTGGCTTTGTTTAGGACCTTTAGCACAACTTGTCTATGTTTATGTGAGGCCATCAATAAGCCCCAAATGCTGACATTGGCCTATGTCTTTTTAAGCTGTTTTAGCACAACGTCATCCTCTTCTTCTTGTTCTTTCTCTTTCCCTTTCCTGCTTGACTACCCTTTTTCTAACTGAGTTAGCTTGAAATGCTGTTCACTCCTGGTTAGATGTTCCACATCGTCCTTAGGATCCCACAATCCCGGTATTATACTTTCGATCTGTCTTACTTCGTCTATGCATAGAGGGCTTTCAAATGCCCACAGATCATTTAAATCACTGATCGATACTCTCTCTCTTCTTTCTCGTCATCCTCAATGGCCCAAGTGTTATCAACCTCTTCCTAGATGTCTTCTCCGATGTACTCCACGTGTTGTTCTTGAGCAACCCAAAAGTCAGTCCACTCAGCCCAATTCGATTTCAGCACAACCCTCACTAACCAATAGGATTGCATCTCATTAACATATACCTCCCCCTCAAAAAGTTGGGGAAGAGTAACACCATCAAGCACATGGCCAAACCCATAAGGTCGTGCCGAATAATCTAGCGGCCAGTTGTCTTCCTCATTGTGTTCCTCTTCTTCCTGTTAGTTAGCTTGAATTGCCACTTGATATCCTTCTCAAGCATCATCATTCCACTTCTCCATCATATCCCAGACGTTTCTATTCATAATCAGTGATCAAACTATCTGATCTTCGGTATCTGAAACACGAGAGCGTGGTAGACACACTAAACAGATATACCGGCTTGGATCTTCTGACCATTCCAAAGTTATGCAGTTTACCCAAGATTGCTTGCCATGGTTTAGCAGAGGATTAGTCGTGACATTCCTCTTTGGAGCGATAGACGGTGGAGGGATCACTTTGTTAACAATGAGATCCTAGATCTCATGACGCAATCTCATACACTTATCAGTCAGATGTTCGTGGCCCAGGTGATAAGCGCAATACTGCAAAGCATTGTATCTCGAGGGAGGGGATCAGGCACCGACATGGGATCCAATAACTTGATGTGCCCTTTCTCGATAAGTCAATTTAGGGAAGTGGTTAGTGAAATATTAAGGGGAGTGAAGACTCTCCTTGGCTGTTGTTGTGCCTGCTGACTGTTGCTTGCCTGGTGATTGTGGCCTGGCTGCTGGGTAGAGTAAGAAGGGTTTAGGAGGTTTACCTCGTTTGAACGTGACACGAGGTTGGTAATAACAGACTAATTCTGGTTGTTTGCAGAGATGGTCCTTCTCAATTTCTCGCTGGGTTCTGCATTCTCAATATCTCCATACTAAACGGCGTCTTCGATCTGCACCTCAGCATCAAATAGATGCTCAAAGGTATAGATTGGCTTGTGATGAGGTAACGCTTTAGAGGGGACTGCAAAATTTTCACCACCATTCTCACTTGTTCTTTCTCAGTGGGCTAGTTCATCATCTTGGTCGCTTTGTCCCTCTATTGGGTAAAAAAATCAACAAATGATTCCCGATTCTCCTAATGAGTCATTTCTAGCTCTCAGGTGGTTACGTCCAGCTGAACGTTGTAGCTATATTGACTGATGAATGTAGTGGCTATATCTTCTCAAGTTCTAGTCTTAGCCACCTCCAAAGAGAGGAACCACCTTTGTGCTGCCCTAGAAAGTGATCGATGGAACAATTAGGCCTTGAGCTGATCGTCAATCCCCATGGGGAGAGAGTTCCAACATACATCCTCAGATGAATCTGGGGATCTCCAATGCCATCAAACTTCTCCATCTTCAGCATTTTAAATTTTTTAGGCAATTTGGCATCTGAGAATAAACACAAACCGCCTACATCCAGCATGTATTCTTTCACTCCCTTTGCCTTTCTCAGTACCTTCTTCATTCGATCAATCTTTTTTGCCAATGCAGACTCCCTAAACTGGGCAGTAATTTCTTCTTCCTCCACCACCATCGGGCAGGGGACCTGATGTGGAACAGCAACTTACGGTGTCTCCTGTCCTTAGTTATTATTTTAAAAGTCTTTGCCATTCTCATTTGTATCTTTCGATTGTCAGTTGGTACCTGGTAGACGGGCCTAAATTGCCCCGATTTGCACCTGACATTGGTTTTGAGCTTGGGTCTGCTGCTCCACAGCTCTCTGCATCTCAATAATAGCTCTCATCAAAGATGACAAGTTAACTTCATTTTCTGCCATTTTTGATGACTCAGCTAGTTGTTTAGATATTTTATAGAGTTTACCTGACCCTGATCTTGCCTAGACGCATGTCGACTATAATCTTCCCAGCTCATTGATCTAGACCCGAATAAACCTAGATTCTAAAAGCAGAATAACCACTATCAAACACTTCTCGGATAAGAATTCTGACGACAGATAGCCCTTGTTGGGCTCATACTGGGCAGAACAACAACAGGACGACCAGGGATGTTGATTAAGGAGAAGATCAACCAAATTCTAGAGAAAATATTTATCTAAATGGAAAAATAGGCAGCATAACGGTAGGGAGACAGAACTAACTCACACGGGTATATCAAATGTTCGAAGGAAGTGAGCCTAACTCAACAATGGGGGAGAAAACCAAAACCATAGGAAGAACCTAGAAGAGATAAACTATCCTAGAGACCTCAAAATAAAACACGGGCATGACCCCGAGAAGAAAACTACAGGTGAAAACCAAGCAAGGTGAAGAACAAAGCCCGGGTAAGAACCCGACAGCAAAAAGCTAACCTAATCAAAGGATAACTGAAAACCTGGGCCGAACCCAAAAAATGAATTAGCCTAATCCAAACAAACAATCTTAACAAACGTAATCAAAACATACAATTAACAAAACATATAATCCTACTAGGGTTAGTAGCACTTAATGGAGGGTTCTAAGCTACTATATGCAAAATGTCGATTTTTGTCAATCGAACAGGGTGCCCTTTTAATAGAGCCGGGCATATACCTCTCATGCCTGGAGTGGTGTAGAACATGGTCAAATTGTACGCCCGAACACTCTTACTGCACCTATGAAAGCGTACAGTTAGTAAGGTTTGCCGCCTTCCCAACAATCCCTGAAATAGATAAACGATCGGAGCATCGGGTCGACCAGGCAGGGGGTGTGAAGAACAATGCACATGAATGCAAAAATGCAAATAAGAAATTCTTATTAAGAACCAATGATGTTTTCAAGTCTAGTACATTTTTTTGATTTTATAAACTAATCCCCAGCGGAGTCGCCAAAAAATACTGTGGTGCTGAAATCTTGGGGTTTTAGAAATATTTAAAAATAAGAGAATTCAAAGGATGTTTAGAAAATACTTTAACATCTTGAAAGCCAAATTTTAAAACACCATTTTTGTTGAAAATAGAGTCGGCACTTGGTTTTTAAAAAAAATTAAGAAAAACAAAAATGGGTACTGATATTTGAAATGTTTAACCAAAGAAAAAGGGTTTGGGGGCTAACGTACGAATCGAGGAAGGTATTAGACACTCCGTTTGCCCAATCATATGGTTCGCATCTACTAATCATCATTGGTTCTTTAATAAGATTTTTCAAATACATGTAAATAAAGAAAGTTGAAGTAAAGAGGGAACATCGAAAATCAAATAATGAAAATACATAACATATGTATATAAAACGCAATTCTAACTAAATGATACATGGTGCACTTCCGCATATAATTTTCACAAAAATAATTTAAGCTATCATGATTTAAGTAAAAGAACAAAAACATGCTAGAAATTGCTAAAATTACCTAAACATGATTTGCTAACATGATGAGCTAAACTACTCTAAACATACATTTAAAGAAAGTGACCAAAATATGCATATCACAAACATACATTTAGTGAAATATTAACATGATGAAAGAAATACTAAATGTAAAATAAAAGATGTATTAAAATTCTATATAAAAAAAGAGTTTACTAACAAAAAAAACTAAAAACAAGGGTGTTATGACAAAAGAGAACTTAAAGATTTAAAAGAAAAGAAAATAAAGAAAAAATTTACAAAACAGAAATTAAGCAAAAATGAGAAGGTTAGAAAATGCTTATTAAACTAATAAAAAGAAAATCTAACCATTTACATCTTATACTTTTAAACAAAACAAAATAAAAGAAAAATAAAAGAAATAAAATGAAGAGAGGAAATTATACTACCATTTAAAGGTAAAAATTAACTTAAAAGACTTTTTGTAATTATTGGGTTTAACAAAATAAAAAAATAAAAGAAATACTATAAAAGGAAAATAAAGATATAGAAAAAGAAAAAGAAAATAAAACTTTATAAGAAAAGTAAAGCTAATAATAAATAAAATAAAATGCTACATTACAAAAGCTAGTAATGAAGAAAAAAAATAAAACGCTAGAAAAGAATATTACACTAATATTAAAAAAAGAAGAGAAAAAGAAAATAAATACTAACATTAAGCTAATACTAATAAAAGAAAATAAGTACAACTATTTAATTCAAATGTAAATGTAGTATTAGCAACTACATTCACATAGATGTAAGTATATTATTATAACAATTAACAATATTAATAAATTATAATTGCCAAAACATATTAGTACTAACTTGATGAATTAATGAAAAATAGCAATGTGCTTAGTGTGAATGTGTAAACTAAAAAATTAATTAAAGTGACTAAATTACATAATGCAAGTTAAATGATAAACAAGACTAACTATGTAAATGAAAGAAATATACAAAATGAAATTGAACTTAACCCGATCACTCCAAAAGAGAGGGAATGGAGTTAGAAAGATCGAGAATCCAAACAAAATATCTGGATTACTAAGGAATCCTCAAGTTGGAAAATGGCAATGGGCAATTTGATCCTCGAGCAATGATCCGAGCTAGGGCTTCAGAACTTCGGTATCGGGGTTCAGCTCTTGGTTGCTTCAGCAAGGTTTCGGCGTCGGGGATCGGATTGCTCGACGACTCGACAGAGCTTCTCTCACTAAATTTCTCTCTAAAATTCTATCTTGAAAACCTATGCTGGTGTATGGTATTTATAGAATTCTCCAACCAATAAGATGCTAACACGTTTTAGGACACGTCAGGCCATTTGGAGTTGGCGGTCGCTAGGTCATGAGTTTGTGGTCGCCATGTTTGAAAAGGTTCCAAGAACTTCTATTAGCGGTCGCCACAATGCAAGGTGGCGGTCACCATGTTGGAGGTGGCGGTCGCCACTTTGGGCTAGGGTTTGCAAGAAGCTCTATTAGCGGTCGCCACAATGAACATGGCAGTCGCCACAAAAAGTGAAAGTTTCCAAAGGGTTCTATTGGCGGTCGCCACGTTGGAGTTGGTGGTTCAAAAATATTTCATTGATTTGAAGGTTTTGATGATTGGGTTCAATTACCGAGCTTGGATCATTTCTCGAGGATCATACTGAGCACCATTTCGATCATTTTCATAATCGGATTCACTTAAGATTAGGTAGGGTCAAATTAAGGTGTCTACAGTCAGCAAGTGAAAGCAGAACATCAGAGGCTAGCAGGGTTGTTATAGCCGTTACCAGTATCAGAATGGAAGTGGGAGAACATCACGATAGATTTCGTGTTTGGATTTCCTGGATCACCTAAGGGGCATGATGCTGTTTGGGTTGTGGTTGATAAACTGATGAAGTCTGCATTTTCTTCCCATTCGGGTGAAAGATTCTTTGGACAAAAGTTGAGTAGACTGCATATCAGTGAGATCGTTTGGTTACACAAGGTACCTGTATCTATTATTTTTTATCAAGACCCACACTTTGCATTGCTATTTTGGCAGAGTCTTTAGGTAGCTTTGGGGAGAAATTTGCTTTTCAGCACTCCTTTTCATCCTTAGACGGACGGTCAGTCCAAACGTACTATACAGATCTTGGAGGACATGTTGAGAGCTTGTATACTCGATTTTCAGGGATCTTGGGAGGATCATTTACAATTGATAGATTTTGCATTTAACAATAGCTATCAGTCTAGCATTTGGATGATGCCTTTCAAGGCCTTGTATGGTAGGCCATGTAAGTCGCAAGTATGTTGGACAAATGTAGGTGAGGTAGTAGTGTTGGGACCTGACGTGGTGTGGGACACTTCAGAGAAGATTACTATGATTCACCAACGCTTAGTAACGGCTCAGAGTCGTTAAAAGAATTACACTGACCAAAGGAGGAGGCCTTTGGAGTTTGTGGTGGAGGACCATATGTTTTTTATGGTTTCTCCACGCCGAGATTTGATGAGATTTGGCGGTAGTGGGAAGTTGTCGCCGCATTTTATTGGGCTATTTGAAATCCTTAAGATGATTGGGGAGGTGGCATACCATTTGGCTTTGCCTCCTCAGTTGTTATCTGTGCACAACGTGTTTCATGTTTCTATGCTTCAAAAATACAAGCATGGCCCATCACATATCTTGGATTGGGCTGAGCTGTGAGTGTATGAAGATAAATCTATTGAGGAACGATCCGTGAGGATTTTGGATATAATAGAACAAGTGTTGAGAGGGAGAACCATTGCTTATATCAAGGTTTTGTGGTTTTATCATGGAGTTAAGGAAGCTACGTGGAAGCTTGAGTCCGAAGTCCATGCTAAGTATCTGGAGTTGTTTTCTTCTTGACCTTGTAGCAAATTTTGGGGGGAAAATTCCTTAAATGGGAAGAGTTGTGAGACCCGATACCTTTTATTTTTGTATTTTATATACGTAATGGGTTGGTTATCATTTTAATCATTATAGAAAAGTATGTTTATATATGTTTTATGCATTTGTTAGCATAGATATCCATGTGGATTTTAATCCCGATCCTGTCAGGCGTTGTAGCAGAGAGTTGTTCTCTTTTTGGGCAGGACCGCTTGAGCGGTCTGTCTGCGTGGGCTACATAAAGTGCCAGCTCTTGCCTTAGTTTTTTGACCGAAGCTTCTTCCACAAGCTTCTCTTTTCTTCTCTTGGAGGACAGACCAAACTCGAGCCCTTCTCTATAGCTTTTGGCTTGCTTCGGCCGCGATTTTTGGCGTTGCGATAGTCGATTGTTGATATCCTTGCCGAGGGCTTCGCGTTCATCCAAATAGAATCTCATTTTGGCAACTTTGGTTTCTCATAAGTGTTTAAAGCGTTGAGTTTTTAACTCTCTGGGGTAGGATTTTAGATTGTCTTGCTTTAAAGGGTGCTAAATGTGATTTATACACACTTTTACCGTTTTAAAATGTTATAAATGTTGAACTTTGTGTTTAAACCTTGTTTAGTTGGATAAAAAGCATGTTATGCATTTTTATGGTTTATTACAAAGTTATTGGACATATGTGTCCGTGGTTTTTGAAAAGATGAGTTTTGAAAACTAAAAAGATTTATATATTTGATGCAAAAACATAATTTTGGAGGTTTGGAACTAACCTTTGGGGTTGAGCCTTGGTTTTAAATGATTCGATTGAGATGGTGAAAATATTTTTAAAATGTTGGTCGACCTTCATGGTTATATGGACAACGTGGCTGAATGGCTTTAGACATTTTGTGCCTAGCTGTGTGTATTTACAAACGTTTTCATAGTTGTGCTGTGTACCTTTTTAATGATTCTAAAGATGTGCCGTAACAATTTGTGTGTATGTGGGCCTCAATTGCTCATCGGTGAAAGTCTAAAAATTTGCGCAAAGTAGGTGTTTCGTTCCTTTGGGTTAATCCCCGTAAATGAAGTGGTCGCTTCAGTGGGAGGCATTTGTTGTTGTGGCCACATATAGAACTTGTCATTAATTAGCGGGTCATTGAATATCCCAGAACTAGGTTAATGGGCGAGAATCTATAGTTGTTACGTTTATTGCCGAGGCGACATAGTCGATTCATAAGAATCATTGTGGGTTGTGGAAACTTGGTTGGAAAATAACGTGTTGTATATGTTTATTAAACTGTTTGATGTTATGGAATTATATGAAAACTTATGGTTTTATGGATGGAAAATCGTTTTGAGACTTGTATACATTTGATCACGTAGCTTGATCTCGGTGAGCCCTAGAGGCGACACAGACAAAACTCTTTTGTTGTTATTTGTAGTTTCATTGATCGGTTTGTTATCACCATATTTGTTAATGGATCATGTAATGAAGTTATATGTTTTGTAAGTCGTGAGGCCTTGATACCAATGCATGTGTGCTGTATGTTCATGAGAGGAAACATGAGTTGGTTGTTTGCTTCCACAGTCCTAAAAACATAAATCACAAACCATACAACTAAAGAATTGTAATTGCAGTATCAGCCTTATTCTCAAAACTAAACTTTTGAACTCCTGTTATTAAATGCTGATTATTCTCCCCACGTTAAGATTACAGATACACGTCGATTAAATTTAATTAATGACAATTATATTTAATCGACCTCTTTATTAATTCCTTAAGACATTCTGTTTAAATTATTTAATATGTCGAATTATAAAATCCACTTGCATGGTTTGACATAATCAAAACTTATAAGCTTCCTTAAAGAGGTATCATTAATCCCTTGTCAGGACGTAAATTCTGTCTATAATTAATATTCACCATATACTTAATGCCATTATTCAACTCACCAAGATTACTAACCTGTAAAAGATCGCACCTTCTACTGAATCAAAATAGTGAATAATAAATATATATGTCTAATAATTATTTCAGGATTAAGATCATAAGCACTCATAATAACAATGGGGTGTAAATTAATTTATATAGTTACTCAAATGCGGTCTTGTTCAGTACACACAAAGTGTATTAGTATAATGAGTCGAAACTATAGTCGAGACTATACCATTTTTCATAATCAAAACATATCTATTGAAACGCTGTGATATAGCCGTATTGATGGTGTGACTAGTTCCATCTAAGACTGTAAACCATAAACTTATATTCTACAAGAATCGATAATCTGGTCTTCCGTTTGTAAGTTAAATTTTACACACCAAATTAACTACTATGTAGATTAAAAGACACATGTGCACAATATTAAATAAATAATAAAATGCATACATTACTCATTCAGATTCTTATTAAAATGAAAAAATAGTTTGTATTAATAAATGAAAACAATACTAAAAATCCAATGCATGGTTTTTAATATACAATATAATAATCTCCCACTTATACTCAAAACCATGCATTCATACATCTGACTTTCATGCCCTCTATGTGACTGTCAAAAGTCTTAGCTGGTAAGCTTTTTGTAAAAGGATCTGCAAGATTGTCCATCGATGTAATCTTGGTCACAATTACGTCACCTCTCTGCACAATATCTCGTATCAGGTGATACTTACGCTCGATGTGCTTTCTTTTTACGTGGGTCCTTGGTTCTTTCGAGTTCGCAACCGCACCGCTATTATCACAGTAAAGTGTAATAGTCATCTGTACTAAAGGTACCATATCTAGGTCCAATAGGAAGTTCCTAAGACAAACAGCCTTTTGGCTACCTTAGAGGATGCCAGATACTCAGCCTCTATGGTAGAATTAGCAATGCAGGACTACTTGATACTTCTCTAACTTATGATTCCACATTCCTAGGTAAACACATATCTTGAGATAGACTTTTTGGAGTCCTTATCTGATTAGAAACCCTAGTCTTTGTACCCTAAGGGTACTAGACTATCTTTCTAGTAAACTAACATATAATCTCTAGTTCTTTTCAGGTACTTGAAAATATATTTTACCATTACCCAATGCTCCTGCCCTGAGTTAGACTGATATCTACTAACTATGCTAGCGACAAAATCGATGTGGCTCTAGTGTAAAGCATAGCATACATGAGGCTTCCTACTGCCAAAACATAAGAAACTAGCTTCATCTTCTCTATCTCAACAGCTGTCTTAGGACAATAATTTTTGGATAGAGTGATTCCATGTCTGAAAGGGAGAAACCCTTTCTTGAAATCCTGCATGCTAAAACGAGCAAGGACCATATCGATATAAAGGGCTTATGATAAACCCAACATCCTTTATGTGAGACTTGGTTCCATTTCTTTTTTTTTGGGTTAAATACATGTTTGACGTGTTTCTTTTCGTTACATGTATATTCATGATGTATGGTTTATGCTTCATTGTTGTAGAACTGCATGTGTAGATGTGTTTTACGCTTTCTCGGATTTTGCTAAGGCCTGTTTGGTTGGTCCCGAGGTTAAAAAACCTATTCTAGAGCTGAGGGATGTTTTTCCCAACAGTCCAGTCGACTGGGCTAGGTGACCCATTCAACTGGGTCGATAGTAGAGTCATTCAGTCGACTAGATGGGGCACTCAAGTCGACTGAGGTGTGGCGGTGGAGGTTATTTTGAGATCCAGAACTCCTTTAGTCAACTGAATTGGTCCATTCAGTCAACAGGATGCGCTGTTTGCCGAGGCCTATATATATTCCAGCACCTATTTTCTTTTCGAAAAACCATTTTTCTTCCAAGCTCTCCACCTTCTCTCTAGATTTTCATTGTGCCCGGGCCTAATTTTTGACAATCAGCTTGTGGATCCTTACTATTCACGCTATTGGCTTCGCTTCCATTCGGACAGATTCTCGTTCCAACGAGGTTCAATTTTTGAGACTTCGAGTTTTAACTCATCGAGGTAGGATCCTAGACTATGTTATTGTTAAAGGGTGTTATGCGCAGTTATATGCTTTTAGATAAAAAGCGTGTTTTTAGTCTTTTTTCTTGGTTTATTACATGATTCGAATGTGTGGATGTCCATGGTTTTCAAAAAGGGTGGTTTTGAAAATGGAGGTTTGTGAAACTCTTGAAAAATGTATTTTGGAGGTTTGGAGCTAACCGTCTGGGTTAAGTCTCAGCTTTTTAAACGTTTTGATGGAAACATGTTTTTACATGCTAGTTGATCTCCATAGTTGATGGATTAGATCTGTTTTTATACATATTGATGTATAACTGTTTGGCAAGTTTCGTAGTTGAGCTATGTACTGATTTTTTTTATTTCTTTAGACATACCGTGACAGTGAGTACGTGGATTTGGGCTGCTATTGCTCCTCGGTGGAAGTCCAAAAATGTGCAAAGAGTAGATCCCTACGTGCCTTTAGGTTAATCCCCATAAACGAGGTGGTAGGTGCTTAGTACCCTTGGGTTTCAGGCCTGTAAACTACGTGGTCATTGTTGTAACTTCGTATAGAACTTTTCATTACCTAACAGGTCTTAAATGATTCAGGGATAGGTAATGGACACGAGTCTATAGTTGTTGCCTTTGTCCGTGTGTGTGGCAAAGTCGGTACATAGGATTCATTTTATCTTGTTTTCTTCGACTGTGTGACCCGAGTGGAAAATACTATTTTGTTACTATTTTTCCTTAACTGTGAAATATCTACACTGTTGATATACAAGGTTTTAAGGATGAACGACTTGTGGTTTTCAGGATAGAAAACCTTTTTGGCTCTTGTGGTTGAGTTAGCCTCTCATATATGATTGCATATCCTGCTTTATGGGTTTATAGTATGTTTATATTGGGCTTCGGCTCACGGTGTGGGATTTTGTATAAATCTTTTTCAGGTATAGGTGAATATGAGGAATTGACCTAGAGATACTCGTGGTGACGGAAGACTTGTTTTGGTTTTCCCTTTTGTTTGAGACATGTTTTTTACATGCAATGCCCGTTTCTTAAGGCGAGTTTGTATGCCTTGAGGCAATATACTTTATGCATGTATGAAACTGTATGCTTATTATTTATGAGAGATGAGCCTTGGGTATTCTTTTTATCTAAATGCTGTATTTTTTGGGTTGATGGTTTTACAACTAAAAATCTTATTTTCATAAATGGTGTTTTAGTGGGCTTTAACGTGACCTTGGAGTTAGGGGCGTAACAACTTGGTATCAAAGCTCTGAATTCGAATACCTAAGAGCCTTGGGAAGAGGGTACAACACCTTGTGAGGATGTGCGTGTGCTTGATTGCATGTGTTTAAGTGTTTTTATAACATGAGCATGATAGCCTGTTGAGCATGAAAGTTTGTGTATACGTGGGTATAGAGGTTGGACCTTATGATTGATTAGTCTTGCCTTCGGGCATTTCGATTAACAAACTTGGAAGCCAAGTTAGAAAGGCATTTGGCCAATGTGTTTTCTAGCAGGAAATCTCAGTAAGTTATCTAAATGGATGCGTCTTTCTTGTCGGTTCTCCTCAGTATGTGAGATGTGTTTACATAATCTTAAGTGGCTATGTGTTATCATGCTTATATGTTATGTCTTTTATGTTAGCAATGACATGTTATATGAAAGCTTATCCTGTTATGTTGCTTTCGTACAGAGTTATGTCCACGCGGGGAGGACGAGGCCGTGGTTCTGGTCGTAGGGATGTTCCAGTCCTAGATATTGGAGATGCTAATGCACCCCAAGGACCAGTTGACAGGGTAGATCTGTTGTGTGAGATGGTAGGCTCCATTCGGCAGCTGGCAGAGGCTGCTAGGGGAAGGGAGAGTGTACCTGAGCTGAGGGCAACGATCGCAATGCGTGAGTTTCACCGTCTGGACCCTCCTACCTTTGCCGGGGATCCCAATCCCGTGGTAGCCACAGAATGGCTGGAGCTGGTTATCAAAATTCTAGATAGGCTTCAGATTGTGGAGAATGATCTGAGAGTTTCATTTGCCGCCTTTCAGCTGAGAGGGAGTCCCCCTAAATGGTGGAAGTTTGCCAGGACCACAGTGGGAGGCACTTGGGAGGCTTTCACGAAGCTATTTCTGGAGAAGTATTTTCCAGCAACCTTGAGAGATCGTTACAGGGAGGACTTCCTTTACCTTACTCAGGGGACGATGTCAGTGGTCCAGTACGAGGCCGAGTTCACTAGTTTATCCCAGTTTGCACAGGAGATTATGCCTACTGATGAATTTTGTGCAAAGAGATTCGAAAGGGGTTTGAGGCCTACTATTCGAGATAGAGTGGCGGCATTCAGGATGCAGGCCTTTACAGAGTTAGTGGAGGCAGCCATGAAAGTGGAAGACACCCTAAACGAGACACGCAGGGGCATAGACAGTAGGAGTAAACAGGACGGGGGACATGCACAGTCTCAGGGATGCAAGGACAAGCACCGAAGGACGTCTCGTTCGAGTTCTTATCTGACAGGGTCGTATCAGCCGTAGTTTTCTACACCTGCACCTTCAGTGGCCTCAATCGGGAGGCCGGATCAAAGAGAGATTGTTTGTCATTGATGCAGACAGCCAGGGCATTGTGTGGCAATGTGCCGGAGTTTAGCACCTGTTTAGTCACAGTCGCAGTCGTTGTCTCAGGAGAGAGACCCTAGTTGTAATAACCCGATTAATAACAACCCGTGTAAAGACCCTGCTCAGACCCTATGTGTTAGTGACAGATAGTCCACAAGGCTATAGAACACAAAAAAAGTTCAAAATCCTAACTCGAATAGAAAATTCTAAGTTCGGCCCGGAAACTCTAAAAAGGTCCAAAACTCAGGCAATAAAATCCTTGTACCCGGAGAATCTCCTAATATTCTAAATTAAGTATATATCAAGAAATAATAAATTAAAAATCAAGAATTCTCATAAATAGGGTAAAATAACTATTTTACCCCTAGTACAGCAAAAAACCTTAAAAATCCAAATTTTGACATATGGATACCCTAAATCAAGAATTTAAGTACAATTAAGTGGTAAAAGACAAAATAACATCAAAAA